>CM037154.1:33743489-33821590 GCA_020921065.1 Vaccinium darrowii
AGTCTTAAATAATATTCAAACTACAGGTTTTTGGGTTTTCACAAATATGTAGCCTATAGGAGTAGTTAGTCATGAAATTCAAATTATCTTTTTTCTTTTGACAGTAGATGAATGCCATACCCAGTGAAAAGGAGAAAAATCTATATTATGAGTAGAAGCGTGCAAATGTGGTGGATTTCTGAAGACAAGGTACAAAGAATGAAAAATACTTCCTTACCACTATCCAGATAATTACTTCATGCAACATTCTATAAATCACAAATTAGGAATTTCTGTTGGAAGAATTGATAATGTTATTCAGATACCATGATCATTAGGCCCAAACCAGTAAGTTATGATTGGAATGAGTCATTGATAAAAGCAAATTTCATGAAGGTAGTATGTAATACCTGAATACATGCATTTGCTATGATTCCATGGCATCTAGGAGGCAATAAATTGATAACAATCTCAACCTGCATTAGGTGAAGGAAAGTAATTCACAATGTAAGATAGTGATCAAGTCTGCCTGAGCTTAAATTGTCAAACATGATTCTGTTGAAAGGATAAAAGAGTCGACGCTCTAGTATACTTAACAGTTCTGCCTTTTGAATTTAGTTTTCCCATGTGGACAAGTATCAACATGCATTACTATTGGGAAAAAGCAAATAAGTTATTCTACCAAGTTAAGAGTCCAATGAAGGAATAAGTCTGAAGTTCAAAATTTATAAACATTTGTGGTAAGATCGTGATTAGAAGCCTAACTAGGAAGAAAATAATAACTCTCAGTTCGAATAACATTTTGTGAGGCGTTCTTTGACTCTACCCAGAGGTACCATTTGTGGCCACATGCCACCAATCTGTTAGCAGAGTAGAAAGCTTTAGAACTTTCCAAGTTAGGACAACATCGTGATAGGATACGTATGTTAACCTAATTTTTTTTTATTTTATCCAAAAAAGTGTTAGGTGTTGACCGTTTTGTACATGCCACATCACGTAATGATGCATTAGGTAGGCTAGTAGGCCCAGTACTGACGAGACCCCATTTAAGGCATGGCTGACAGCTTACATATAGCTGCTAGTTGGGGAGGATACCATAATTCACAAATAGGAGTGGAGCCATTGATTCCCATATGTATGAGGCAGTGATTAATCATGACAGAGCGGTTAGGATACGCGAAAGGGTGGAAATGACAAATAGAAAGCCACCGCCTTTGGGTGAAATGGCAGGTGTACAGTGAGATTCAAGATGATGCTGATGCGTGCAAGGTGCAACTATATTTAGCACCCTTGTTCTACAGGTTGACTGAGACCTTTACCTTGTTCACGACATTAGTGAAAGCAATTGCCCATAAATCTCCTATCTGAAAGATGTGCAAAAGACTCTACCTGTGAAATATACTTGCAGAGACTTTCATGATCCATTATATCAAGCTGAACTGCTGTGGCATTTGCAATACCTTCAGTTATCTGCATTTTGGTGCCCTAGACAGGTTAGTTAGTACAACTGCATATAACGATACTCTGTGTCAATAAGAAAGAACACTATTTTGCAACCTAAGCGCAAAAATCTAAAAATTAATGGCTCTTTAAGATGAATGTGGAAATGTTCCTCACGTTTTTTTTCCCCATGAAATAAGCCAAGAAAGAGGTTTAAACAAAATTTGAAAATTTCATTTATGCATCGATAATTCCTTTTGCATTGACCGTGGTGAACGGCTCGGATCGATCGGTTGGGACCCACAACAGCGTTCCCGACGCCGTCGGTACGTGGTCGGTGCACCACAGTCGGTGCGGGTAGAATGGTTCATTTATGCATACCTTGTGTTATTGCATTAATGATTTCCTACCCACGAGGTTTATATTATCTATGAAAACACCGACGAGAGTTGAACTTATAGTTGTTACTAGAACGATGACCTTTGATATAATATCTTAAAGCATTACACAAGCTTAAATTGTCCATTATATGTTCAGTTTTACCTCTTCTGCATCACGTAGGTACAGAGATGCAACAATAACTTGAACATCGTTCTTCTCTTGGAAATCATCTGGAATGCATGTTTCTAACTGTAGTCGAGAAGTACTGCTTCCAATGGATGCTAAGAATTCAACAGCTGGTCGACACACCCGTCCAGCACCAAGAACTAGGACCACAGTTTTCTTTTTTGCTGCATCTTCCTTCTCAAGATCACCATTATGGATCTTCCCTAGCTTAAATGATATCATATTTGTTTCTCCATTTAAAAGTCCATGATTTTCACTAGGATTGGCTATAGAAGATAAAGAATCAATAATTTTATCCAAAACCGCACTATCATCTGCACCAATCTGTCCAAACAATAAGATAACGAATGAGAACATATTGCAAAACACCAATAGTACCAAAAAGACAAGCAGTTAGTAGATTTGTTCAACTATGTCTTTTAATCATCAAACTATCCAACTACAAGCAGGGGAAGGGAAAGCTACATGCACTTACCTCAAGTTCAGAATAAGATACAGCTTTCGTACTTTGACCCAATTGACACTTAATTAGGTGAAAGGATCCACCTGCAGCTTCGATAATATCCAAAGCCTTATTTATGAGAAATTGATCAAACAGATGACCGGTCAAAGATACCTGTCAAGTTTAAGAAAAGAACACTAAGGTTGAACATGAGATAATTTAACAGCAGAAAGAAAACTACAACGACGCCTCAAAATGAAACTGAACATGGGAAATTTCTCGAAATGCGATTTGAAAAATCATATTAAGCAGGATATGGAAAACCATACCAATCTATTGTATTTCTTCTTCATACTAGAGTTGCAGTTTCCAATATGTTTTGATATATCTCTGCAAATTAAGAAAATAAATTCAAGTTAATCACTCAATGCTGAACAAAGAAGATTTTTGACAACCTTTTAAATATGGAACTAATATTCCCAAATAATTAGATCAAACCATCCCAAATTTATAGCTATATTAGTACTCAACCAACGTTTTAAATAATGGTAGCAGTACAATTCTTAGCTTGTAGATCCACAAGCATATCCCCATGTATGATGACTAGTCCCATCTACCACACATTTTATATCTGGTCTACAGGAATTCTGAAACCAAAGTAAATTTTCTTAACCAAACATATCTTCTGCCTTAATGGTCGTGAATCAACACAACTAACTTCAATCACATTCAACAAAACTTTCTTAACATTCAGATTACCTCCAATACCTCTCTTTTTCCTTATCCCAGAAACACAAGATTTTCTTGCTGGAGAAAATAACAAATTTCAACTTTCCAAGTTCAAAGGCAACCAACATTACAAGACCCCAATTGCCTTGCACGTCAACTTTTGAAAGTGGCTTCGTAAATTGTGCCCAACTGTGCCACGTGTCCTCACACATTCCATACAAACTTCTACAAGGTGAATTTCCTCTCTCTTAGATGGTTAGTTTTACAGCCATTTGGATTGAGTGAAAAAAGAAGGGGAAATTACATTAAACCCCCTCGGACTATCGCTCTGACACGAGTTGCCCCCTCCAACTATTGGCTCAAACACTTAACCCCCTCCAACTTTTCACACTTGTGCGAGTTGCCCCCTGCGTCAAAACAGGCGCATCCAAAATAATTTTTCGGACCAAATTTCGACGATCCGAACCGTTAGATGTGTTTAAAAGGTGTTTTCAAGGTCCAACGCGTAGATTTGGCCAAAAAAAACACCCGGAAGGGCTTGATCGGAACAGTTTTGCTAATATAGCGTTTTTGTGAAAAACTGCTCCGATCAAGCCCTTCCGGGTGTTTTTTTTTGCCAAATCTTCGCGGTGGACCTTGAAAACACCTTTTAAACACATCTAACGGTTCGGATCGTCAAAATTTGGTCCGAAAAATTATTTTGGATGCGCCTGTTTTGACGCAGGGGGCAACTCGCACAAGTGTGAAAAGTTGGAGGGGGTTAAGTGTTTGAGCCAATAGTTGGAGGGGGCAACTCGTGTCAGAGCGATAGTCCGAGGGGGTTTAATGTAATTTCCACAAAAAAGAAAAGAAGGTTATTGAATCTTTACCCTAATTCTTCCTTCTTCTTCAAACCCTAATCAGTGCATTCGTAAATTTGAGCGTTTGATCCAACCCTAGATCCCCTCTGAGTGCTCTGGAAGTCGTTCAAAGGTGTAAAAAATGTCTCGATACCGTCTGTACGGACATCGATTATCCAATAACGCATTGGTTCAGCTCATCTCATCCTCCTGATAATTGTGGGGAGTTTTTTTGGTAGTTTGATAAGCAACAACGTCTTTGGGAGGACTTCATGGTTGATTCGTTGCTCTCTGGTTTAGCTCTTGATCTTGATGGGTTAATTGTTTAAGGATCAACAAAACTTGCCAGTGAGGCCCTCTTGCACTGTAGTTCGGAGCTAGTGTGTATTCTCGCTTATCTGGTGGGTGCAAATGGAGCACAGCTGACTTGGCACTCAAACACATATTTCAACCATTCAAAAATGTTTTAAATGAATCAAGGGCTTCTAACCTAGCGGTTATCTTCTGATTCTCTCACAAGGGAGACCAGGATTCGAGCCTCGGCAGAGGCATTTGGGATTTAGGGCTATGGATAGCTTCTAGACTCTCTTTGAACTAACTGGCTAACTCCCCCGCTAAGCCCCCACTGATGTATACCAAATGAAAAAAAAAAAGTTTTAAATGGCTTAGATTTCACCCTCTCTCTCTCCTCTATCTCTCTAAAATCTAGAACATAAAAAAAATATTTTGGACGCCTGAGATGCGTGCAACATGTTGAAAAGATAAACTTGAGAGAACCAAGTGGGTTCTCAGCAGCCACTTGAAGAATCTAGAAGGGTTCTCAGCAGCCCTAAATTAAAACGTGGAATACTGTTCAAAAATCAGGCGGATGACTTTTTGAACTTGCGTGATCATTTTGTGTTTTTGTTCAAATAAATGAGAGTTTATCTCAGCTTGTTTTTTCTGATTGTTAAGCCTATAAATAGGTTTGTACTTGTATTGTAAAAGCATGCAAATACGAGTGATCAAAGTGTGTGAGAAAAGTGTGTAAGAGAAATCCAGTTTCTCAGAGTGTTTGTGAAATACAAAGTGTGAGAGAATTTGTGTGTGATACTCCTCTGTTTGCATCAGTGGTATCAGAGCCCAGGCTCATCCGAAAAAAATTCTCTCAAAATCACACTTTTGTTGATTCGGCGTTCAACTGAAATTGTTGCCGAAAAAAAAAAAAAAAAAAATTCAATTCACTAAAAATCAAATTTTTTAGTGCAGGAGGAGTTTTTTGTTTGCTCACAAAGAATAGCAAATAGAGTGAGTTAATTCAAAACGAATTAACCCAGCAAAGTGAGTCATACCGATTTAACTCAGTTGAGTTAAGAAGGAAGCCATATTCGTTTCTATCGACCACCAACCGCCACCGAGATCAGATCTGACAAGAGGAGCCTCAGATTTTTTTTTTGCCACCACGATCACAAGAAGACTCACCGGAGAAAGTCTTCAGTCGCCGACGAAATTTCTGTCCGAGCCAGAAATTAGTTTGATCAAAATTCATTTTTGATCCCAGAAGAAGAAAGAGCTCGACCATTCGAGTTCGTTGCTCCAAACGCTGTCAAATTTGGAGTGATATTGAGCTCCCACAGACAATTCGAAATTTATCTGGTTCCTCCGCTATGCTGCTGTGGTGAAGAAGAAGGAAGAAACTAAAGAAAGAAAGAAAGAAAGAAGAATAAAGTAGAAGAGAAGTGTCCGACATCTTCTTTTAAAAGAAGAAGAAAAAAATCAAGTTGTTTGCTTTTGAAAAAAGGGTTGTCTGGTGTGCAAAAGAGAATTAGAGAATCCAAGGTGCCAATTTACACCTTACCCCCTGGAGTCTCAAGTGGTCATAATCAGGTCCCTGAAACTTCAACCTTTGCAGTTCAGCCCCCGAAGCATATTCCCAGGAATATTTCACAGCATATTCCGGCGAGTACTATTCCGGCGAGTACTATTCCCGGCGAGCACTATTCAGGCGAGCACTATTCCGGCAGTGAATAGTAACTTTTTTTTTTATAGTATTTTATACTATAATCAATTGTACGAGAAGTCCAGATGGCCAACGGAACGACATCAATGCTTATTCCAAAGCTCACCAAGGACAATTATGATAATTGGTCCATCCAAATGAGAGCACTATTGGGTGCTCAAGAAGTCATGGAGATAGTCGACCACGGCTATGAGGAACCTGCCTCAAAAGAAGCAGAAGCAGCTTTGAAGGAGGAGCAGAAAACAACGCTCCGTGCCGAGCGAAAGAAGGATTGCAAAGCCAGGTCCATCATCTACCAAGGACTTGATGAGATGACGTTCGAGATCATCGCTTCTGCTACATCTTCCAAAGAAATTTGGGAGACGCTGCAGAAGACATACAAAGGTGCTGACAAAGTAAAGAGGATTCGCCTTCAATCTCTACGAGGCGAATTCGAGTCTTTACGGATGAAACCCTCAGAATCTATTTCCGAGTACTATGGTCGAATCATGACGGTTGCAAACCAGATGAGAAGAAATGGAGAAGCTCTCACAGATACGAGAGTTATCGAGAAGATTCTCCGATCGTTGGATCCGAGATTCAATTTTATTGTTGTTACGCTGGAAGAGCTGAAAGATGTAACAACCATGTCTATTGAAGAACTCGTGGGCTCGTTGCAAGCCCACGAACAGAAGTTGCACAGAGATGATGATAGAACCATGGAGCAGGCTCTACAGACGAAGCTATCCCTCAACGAAGATAGGCACGAGCAAGGGGGGACATCCCAAAGAGGACGAGGCTATGGTTCTTATGGAAGAGGCTCTGGAAGTTCAAATTCCAGAGGTAAAGGAGGCAAAGGTTTTTCCAAAGGAGGAAATCAGAACCATGTTCCAAAAGGAGGTGGTCGTGGACAACAAAGCAGCAACAGAGGTGGAGGACAAGGAAAAAGAGGTGGTTACAACAACCGACCGAACATTGACAAAAGCAACGTTCAATGTTACAATTGCCAGAAGTATGGTCACTACATGAGAGAATGCAGAGGAAGGCCAGCATCAAATCAAGTTGATGAAACAGCCAACTATGCAAACAAAGAGCCAGCAGGAGGAGATTCAATGAGTCTCATGGCGCACAGTTCCACCGAGCAGGATCAAGGTACATGGTTTCTTGATTCCGGAGCCAGTAATCATATGACTGGCTCAAGGCAGCTTTTTACTGAACTTGATGAAAAGGTTCAGGGAGATATCTCTTTTGGCGACCTCTCCAAAGTCCCAGTTCAAGGGAGAGGAAATATTGTGATCAAACAGAAGAATGGAGATCATGCATTCATCTCCAATGTCTACTATGTTCCAGACATGAAGACTAATATACTTAGTCTTGGGCAACTCCTGGAGAAAGGTTATCAAATTAGCCTGAAGGATATGCAACTGACGATCACAGATGCTCGAGGGAAGCTGGTTACTCGAGTAAAGATGGCGAAGAACAGGATGTTTCCGCTAACTGTTCTTCACGATACGCCAAAGTGCCTCAATGCCATTATCAACAGCAAAGACTGGATATGGCATCTCAGATATGGACATCTCAACTTTGAAAGCTTGAAGATGTTGGCAAATAAGAAGATGGTCAAAGGTCTACCTCATATCCAACATCCAAATGAGGTATGCGAAAATTGTGTTCTTGGCAAACAACACCGCAATAGTTTTGGGAAGCAAGTTGATTGGAGAGCAAGCATGCCGCTTGAGCTAGTACACACAGATGTGTGTGGTCCGTTGAAGCCAATCTCAAACGGACAGAACAGATACTTCCTCACGTTCACCGACGACTATAGCAGGAAGACGTGGGTATACTTTCTCAAACGGAAGTCAGAAGTATTCGAGAAGTTCAGGAACTTCAAAGCTCTTGTGGAGAAAGAAAGCGGCTACTACATCAAAATGTTGCGGTTAGACCAAGGAGGAGAATACACTGGAGATCAGTTCGATGAATTCCTTAGACAACAAGGAATCAAACACCAGTGTACACCAGCCTATACTCCTCAGTTAAATGGTGTATCTGAAAGGAAGAATCGCACCATCCTCAACATGGCAAGGAGCATGTTGAAGGATAAAGATATGCCCAAGAGATTTTGGGCTGAAGCAGTTCAATGTGCAGTCTATCTACTCAACAGATGTCCAACGAGGAGTCTGAAGTCAAAGACACCACAAGAAGCATGGACCACTTACAAGCCTGGTGTGGCCCATCTTAGAGTGTTTGGTTGTGTTGCCTATGCAAAAGTTCCAGAGGCAAACAGAACCAAACTTGAAGACAAAGGAGTGAAGTGTATCCTTATTGGATACGGTGACAGGACGATGGGATACAAGATATACAATCCTGTCACTCAGAAGGTGATATACAGCAGAGATGTCATTTTCAAGGAAAATGAATCCTGGAGCTGGGATCAGACAGAAGCTACCAGGAATATGGAGCTGACTATTGAAGATGAAGAACAGGAACAGACCAGGGAGGTACCTAGAAGATTAGAAGAGCAGCCATCACCGTCTCGTGGTTTCCCTTCACCACAAAGAGGTGAACCATCCTCACCAGCTACAGAAGAGCCTTCTGACATGAGGCCTAGAGGAACACGAAGCCTGGATGATCTATATCGTAATACAGATCCGTTGGATGCAGACTTCACAATGTTTTGTCTGCAAATGACTTGTGATCCAGTTAGCTTTGATGAGGCTAACCAAGAAGACAAATGGAGGAAGGCTATGGATGAAGAGATTCAATCCATAGAGAAGAACAAAACTTGGGAACTGACCAATCTTCCAGAAGGCTCTAAGACCATTGGAGTAAAATGGGTCTACAAAGCAAAGAAGAATGCTCAAGGAGAAGTTCAAAGATACAAGGCCAGGCTCGTAGCTAAAGGCTACAAACAAAGGGAAGGCATAGACTATGGCGAAGTCTTTGCCCCTGTTGCCAGGATGGAGACAGTCAGGATGATGATCTCATTAGCTGCTCAGCATAGATGGAAGATCTATCAATTAGATGTCAAGACTGCGTTTCTCAATGGATTTCTGGAGGAGGAAATCTATGTCGAGCAACCACCTGGATATGTGAAGGAAGGACACTATGACAAAGTGTACAAGTTGAAGAAGGCGTTGTATGGATTGAAACAAGCGCCTCGTGCATGGAACACCATGATCGATGCATACTTCCAGAAGAATGGATTCGATAAGTGCCCTTACGAGCATGCACTTTACATGAAGAAGGAAGCCGATGGAAGCCAGCTGTATGTATGCCTGTATGTTGATGACTTGATTTTCACAGGCAACAATCCAGCTATGTTTGATTCTTTCAAACAGAGTATGGTCCGAGAGTTCGAGATGACAGATATCGGACTGATGGCACACTTTCTTGGAATCGAAGTGATGCAGGGAGATGACGGCATATTTATCTCTCAAGCTGGATACGCCAAAAGCATCCTCAAGCGTTTTGGCATGGAGAAAAGTAATCCAGTAACTACTCCAGTTGAAAGTGGAGTGGAACTCAGAAAGAGCGAGGTCGGTGACGTTGATCCGACATATTTCAAGAGTCTGGTAGGAAGCCTTCGCTACCTGACGTGCACAAGACCAGACATACTCTATGGTGTTGGTCTTATCAGCCGATACATGGAGATATCTGACCAATCCCATTTGAATGCAGCCAAGCGGATTTTGCGCTATGTCAAGGGTACAATCAATGATGGATTGTTTTACACAAGTACTGAAAACTTCAAACTTTGCGGCTATTCAGATAGTGATTGGGGAAGAGACTTGGATGAAAGAAAGAGTACTACCGGATTTACTTTCTTTCTCGGAGATACAGCCTTCACAT
The DNA here is from genome assembly GCA_020921065.1 of Vaccinium darrowii. Lineage (NCBI taxonomy): Eukaryota > Viridiplantae > Streptophyta > Magnoliopsida > Ericales > Ericaceae > Vaccinium > Vaccinium darrowii. The sequence goes on from CM037154.1 coordinate 33,753,313, forward strand.
GGTCATCGAAGAAACAAGCGATAGTGACACTATCGTCTTGTGAAGCTGAGTATGTAGCAGCCAGCTCAGCTGTTTGTCATGCTATATGGGTCCGTAATATGCTAAATCACTTGGGAATTTCTCAAGAAAATCCCACGGAGATCTATGTCGACAACCGCTCCGCAATCGCACTAGCAAAGAATCCAGTGCATCATGAAAGAAGTAAGCATATCGACACACGCTACCATTTCATCAGGGAGCATGTGAAATCAAAAGAAGTGGAGCTAGTTTCTTGCCGGACATATGATCAGGCTGCTGATATATTCACAAAGCCCCTCAAGCATGAAGCCTTCATCAGAATGAAGACAATGCTTGGAATGAAGAAACCCCAGAGTCAAGTTTAAGGGGGGATGTTGAAAAGATAAACTTGAGAGAACCAAGTGGGTTCTCAGCAGCCACTTGAAGAATCTAGAAGGGTTCTCAGCAGCCCTAAATTAAAACGTGGAATACTGTTCAAAAATCAGGCGGATGACTTTTTGAACTTGCGTGATCATTTTGTGTTTTTGTTCAAATAAATGAGAGTTTATCTCAGCTTGTTTTTTCTGATTGTTAAGCCTATAAATAGGTTTGTACTTGTATTGTAAAAGCATGCAAATACGAGTGATCAAAGTGTGTGAGAAAAGTGTGTAAGAGAAATCCAGTTTCTCAGAGTGTTTGTGAAATACAAAGTGTGAGAGAATTTGTGTGTGATACTCCTCTGTTTGCATCACAACACACCCAAGTTTTTCTCATCTCGAGGAGTGGTGGTCACAAAGTGCGGTGCCTCCCGATAACCCTGTAGTGCGGCACACGAGCAGTTGATCTCGGTAATCAACGACTCGAATTTTATCTCGGCAATGGACGACTCGGATCATGCAATTGCAAAGCTAAAATCCGAGCCGTTGATTGCGCGATTAACGACTTGGATGCCACATTATAACCCTGTACTGTAGTGTGGCAGGATCCCAAATTCCCACGTTTTTATAGTAGCATACTTTACTCCTTATGTTGGCTCGGAGGATCAGGTGGGAGATATTATCGCTCTCTATTTTGTCAGTTGACATTTAAGTAACGCATGTTTGATTCTATGCTCCAACTTAAGGGGGAGTGGTATAGGGTTACTTTTAATTGTTTTCTCTACGTTATTATGCACTAGAATATTTTGGTAATTATCTTAATTCAGGACATAATTACATAAATATACGTGGTAGGGGGGACATATTGAAGTTTCTAAATCTTTACCTTAATTCTTCTTCTCTCTTTCTTTAAACCTTAATCAGTATATTTATACCTCAACTTTATCAATGTTCATATCATTTGTCTAAGATAGGTCTTTAAATTTCTATCCAAGTTTACATATCAATTTTTACTTCACCCTGAGAACTCTAACAACTAAGAGAATCTTGGTGTTGATTTCAGCCATAAATTTAAATCTTGAATTCTTTCCACATGCATAATCAAGTGAAAATATAGTTCACACAATACGTAAAAGTTAACGTGAAAGACTTACTCCGTAAAAGTTAATGTGAAAGACTTACTCCGAGTCAGAGTTTCGTAGTCGAGGAATGTATTCATATAATGACGTCAGGGCTCCTCCATGTGTTATACAAGCTTTCCGTAAGTGCACGGGCAATGCTTCAATGTCCTTTATAGAAGCCAAATTGCCAATAAATTGGGATAGGATATCTCCAAAATGTTGGGAAGCCTTCCCAACCAATAACAACATGTTAGATGTTTCCATTGGGCATTAGTTTGATATTTCAAGGAACCTAAAACGTTAGACATATTTCACTTTAACATATACCACACCTCTTTTGCAAACTCAGTTGGAAGAATGTCAACAGCCGAGCATATCAGGCCGTGTCCGTCTATGTCCTGATGGTACGAATCATTAAAAGGATCATATCTGCAAGAGATGTTTTACCAGATTACCAACACTGTTAGTGCAAACCAATCACACACACAATAAAGGAATAAGAACAGTAAAGAAAATCGACACAGGATTTTACATCGTTCCCTAAAAACCGGGTACCTACCTCCACGGGAGCGAGCGTGAGTTTGTTATTTGATTAAAGTCGTCCAGGATTTTTACAATAAAGACTATTTTATACCCGTACTCTATTCCAACCCTAATTACACCGTATCATACCGCGGGGGGCAAACCCCCCCCCCCCCCCCCCCCCCAAAAAAAAAAAAAAAAAGAAAAAAAAAACCTTTGGGCCTACAGCCTAGCCCAACACAGTTGAATCCGTGATGGGCCAGATGCTTCGCTCTGTTCGGTCGCTTCGCTTCCCTCACTCCACTCCGCTTTGCTTCGCATCTGGCTTTTACTAGAACTTCTTGATACCTCTCCATATGAGCCACAAGTTTCAACAACACACAAATAAAAAGCCTTACAAATATTAAGATTTAATCCTACAAGATTGTCAATGTAGTATACCTGAAGAAAGGTGAGTCGATGGATGTACTTTGATTGACAAACTCTATTGAGCCCCCAATATCACAAGTTATATCAGAGATTCCAACTAGAGGGCATCCTTTCCTCATCAGTTCTTCCATCTGCTTGGTGGTCAACAAACGTGGAAATCTTCTCTCCCAATACATGCAATTGACTGCAAACACACAACTCAAATTTAATGCAACTCAACAAGCTTTTGTTCGGGGCCTGTAGTGAGCAATCGCGCCCCCCCGATGCTTAATCCCAACTCCTTGTCATTCGACTAATTCAATTGACGACTGGTTTTAAATGGTTCAACCCCTTACTTAGGAGTATGTAAATCGACTCGGACCTATCTCAAATGGTGTCATGTCCTCCTTGAACCTCTATTTACTTCATTTCCTTTGCCTTTGAATCATATTCTTTTATTTTGGTTATCAATCAGACAAAGGAAATGAGCACAAATTCTCTTTGACATTTTTCTATGATCTTAGTCAATGAGTATACAACCTAAGAAGCACGTGTATAGGTATGAGTTGCACCTAATAATTACATCTCAAATAAAAGATATAGCTAAACTACTTTCGCAATTAAGAATACAACATTAAATAACAGCTTAATGCCGAACATTACAGGTGCAAATTAGATTTTAATGTAATTTCACTAAATAATTTATGGACCAACATCTTTATTTTACAATCATGGTAAGTAGGGGTGTAAGCGAACCGAGCCGTTCGCGAGCTCGGCTCGGTTCGGCTCGGTAACGGCTCGACTCGACTCGGCTCGAGCGGTAAACGAACGAGCTCGAGCCAGGAAATTTGGCTCGTTTGGTAAACGAGCCGAGCCCGAGCTACGTATGGCTCGGCTCGAACCGGCTCGCGAGCCAGGTATATATATACTATTAGCCATTAGGGTTCCTGCCTCTTTACTTCCCCACTCATCAGTTTACTCATCTTTCAAAACAGAGAGAGAAAAAGAGAGAGAGAGAGAGAGGGGCGATCCCAGGCGTAGCCTACCCCGAACCTCGCCGTCTCCAATCCGACTCTCCGGCAACCTCCGATCATCGAGCAACTGAAAGAGAGGTGATCTCAGTCTCATCTACTTGTCGAGCTTTCTCTAATCTGGTAAGAAATCTGTCCCTATATTCATATTTCTCTTAGTCCTCACTTTGAAAATGGGTTCCTATTTCCTAGTTCCTACTGTTATGATCTACTCTTCTGAAACTAAAAACCCATTTTCTTCGTCAGTTTGATGTTAGCCCTAAATTTTTCTAGAGGTCTGTCACTCCTTTCATTTTTCTACTGATTCACATGCATCAAACACCGTGTAGAGATTTTTTGCATTACAATTAACTTTGCAACCAAACTGGGATTCTTTGGTAAGATCATTTGGTTGAAATTACCATTTGAATTGAAGGAATTTTTTTATCACAGCAATCAGGTTTTCACAAGAGAAGCTTTTAACGAGTTCGAGTTCGAGCCGAGCCGGCTCGTTCATTAAAAACCGAGTTCTAACGAGCCGAGCTCGAGCTTTTTAAATATTTCTCGAGCCGAGCTCGAGCCATGTTTTCTGAGCTCGATTCGAGCTCGAGCCGAGCTCGAGCCATGCCATTATGTACCGAGCCGAGCTCGAACACGCCAATACTCGGCTCGACTCGGCTCGATTACACCCCTAATGGTAAGCATAGAGAAAGAAAGTCTTATCAACTTAATTTCGTCTCTGTGTCGGGTACGGCTCGACAAAAGGCATAATCAAAACTATGCAAACGAGTTTCTTTACCAAAGGTTCGGATTAGAAGTACAATGTACAGTAGTAGTACCCAGTACGTTATGGGTACAAGTACGACATGATTTTAAAATTAAAAATACCCATGCTTGTATATGCCCAACAACATCACCAATAAAAAACAAAATTAGCCTAATTTTTTTATGAGAATAACTTCCAATGTATTTTGCCATACTTAAATAGCAAAAGAATAACAAATTCATGTTGTTTGATATACTAAAAATACCTATAACAGACGCATAAGGAGCTATTTTTTCATGGAAAACTGGGCTGTAGTGCTCTGGATGTGCATAGTAGTCAACCTGAAATAGGATATATACAAATTTCGAAGTTAGCAAATTAAGATATAATACCTGGGATAGGCTAAAGACATTGTTGATAAATTTTAGTACAAAGTGAGCTAAAATTCCAATCAAACTATAGTGGGAAAAAAAAGCCAAAAGAAGAAGAAGGCGGCGGCGACGACGACGATGAAAGAGAAACTGTGGGTCAGAGAAATGCTAGAGGTACACCACTCATGCACACCAAATGCACACTCTGTGGCGGATGAGGAGAAATGTGGAAGCCCACAAAAAAAAAATGAGTTTCTCATCATCTGCCACATCAGCTTAATTGGTGTGTATTTGGTGTGCGTGAGTGGTGTACCCATAGTTTTCCGCATAAAGAATTCTAGTTTCTCCCTAGATCATGTCTCGTAAAGTCATGACACTTCTAGATTTAAAAAATACTCTCTAAGTCTCTTTTTTAGTGTCGATATTTTCATTTTGGGATGTCTTTTATTAATAAGTGTGTTTTGAAAAGTTAATAGGTAAATTAAAGTTTGTACAATTATCATTTTGATCTTTCAAACATTCAGTCGGTAACGAGTTAATGGGTAAAAGTGAAAAATAATTTTGAAAAGTGAAAGTAAAAATTGATGTGAAAATTATAATGATATTAATTGACATGCCACTTAAAGAGAGACAAAGGAAGCATCTGTTTCGATCCACTTGCCTGAATTGACCTATCTTATTAACCAGAAAACCAAATCAGCACAAATAAATAAGCTCACTTACTTTATCAAAGGGCTTTGTAGGATCTTTCGGTTCAACCATGTCGTGACAAGTCACTACACTGCCATATACTTGAAAGACCCTCTTTGAATAGCGTGCAGAATGAGAATCCTCGGCCTAAAACAAAAATTAAACGAATTACGAAAAAAGCTGAAATTCATTATCAATCTCCTTTTGAGCCGGAGGAAACAAAACAAAAAATATTAGAAATGGCTACAATACACACTCCTTTTTGAGTGTGTATCATATACATCCAAGTTATCTACTGTTGGATCTTAAAAAGTTACGAATCGATTACAAAGAGTTACGAATCAATTACTTGTTAACCTAAGCAACGGGTGACCTAACAAATTGAAGAAGAAAAAAAAAGGACAAATTTCACTTACCTCCCTTGAGGTTTCTAACAAATACAGAGACCTCCCCTATACTTTCTGAGATTCTAGTGCCGTCCTTTACTTTTCAAACTAATTGGCAGATTCTCCCTGCCATTACTTTAAGGCTAACAGTGTTAACTTTTTATGTGAAATGACTGTAGTACCATTAGTATATATCCTCCACCCTGAAAAAATTATTTTAAAAAAAAAAAATCGTTTTTTTAAAAACGAGTTTAAAAAGTTTTTTAAAAATTAAACCGTTTTTCATTTAAAAACAAAAAGTATCAAAGAGAATTTTTTTTTTCAAAAAAAAAATTATTTTTTGAAATTATATTTTTTCAAGGAAAAAAGAAACAAAATTTTGAAAATAGTTTTTTGAAGTACGAAAGTTTTGAAAATATTTTTCTGGATAAAAACAAGTTTTTGGTAAACCGTTATTTAAAGAATAAAGTTTAGAAATAGTTTTTTTTTTTAAATCTGAAAATAATTTTGAAAATAAAATTGTGTAAAAAACTACTTTCAAAATTAGTTTTTCTTTTCCCTTCAAAAAACTATTTTCAACAAAAAACTTTCAAAAAGTATCAGTTTTGGAAAAAAAAAAATTGATGCATTTTTGCTTTTAAATGAACAACGGTATAATTTTTTGGAAATTTTTTTTTGACTCTATTTTTTAAATACGGTTTAAATTACGACATAACTATAGTTTGGAAAAATTTAAAGAGTTTAAATTTTCAAGTAAGTTGAGTCATAGCTATAGTAAAAGCTTTTTCAAGTTCTAAGGGAAGAGAGATCCAAATTAGTATCTGAAATTAATTTAGAATAAAAATATCTTCTTCTTCTTCTTGTGAAAATTGAAACTAAAATTATTTAAAAAAACACATTTACTTCTTCAAAATACACTTTAATCGATTACCCAATCGATTATACATGGTTGAAAAATTACGATTTTTTACTATGGAAGTTACGAGACGAACGGAAATGTTACGAAACATATTTGTGAAAAGTTACGAGACGTAAAAAAATGTTACGAATCATATTTGAGAAAAGTTATGATTTTTTGTCTCAAAGTTACGAGTCCCACAAAAAGTTATGAACCACACAAAAAGTTACGAAATGCAAGAAAATGTTACGGATCATATTGCTGAAAAGTTACGAATTCTTAGTATAAAAGTTACGAAACTCATAAAAATGTTATGAATGATCGGTTCTCCAGGTCATTTATTATGAGGTGGCGCAAATATAGACCACACAATGGGTGCATAGCGTACACACTTTTAAGGAGTGTGTATTGTAGATTTTTCCAAAAATATTGCAGTCATACAAGTACAAACTATTAATAATTAGTGACCCAAGATCTAAGCTAGATCTCTCTATGTACCAAGTTTACTAAAAAGCCCTCTACGAGTGTGGACTTCTCTTGCCTTTGGTTATAATTTTTGTTTTAAACTACTCTCATCGAGATGAATGGACAATCAAAAAAATTTAATGTCAATCAAATAATTACTAATACGAAAAACAATTTAGAAAGAAGAGGGCCTTAGTGTTGAGAGATCAGTAATTTTACAACCACACACATTCACACTAGCACTTTACATACATTCACATTATTTTATGGATCCCACACAGGTACAGTGTGTATGGGTCCCAATATAAATATGAGTATGCGCATAAAAGTATTTGTGTGAGTGTGTGTGTTTGTAGATTAATTGGTTAAGACATACTTATATGAATTTCTAGGAGCTCTACGACCTTCCACTCGTACAACTCCATAATCTCTCTTTGTTTAGAGTATTTTGTGAGGTAGATACATTACATACGGTAGTTTGACTCTAGTTGTTGGGCCTATCCTATTCCGATGTTTCCAAGATTTTTATTTTCTTACTCTCTTCATCCCATTTTCTTGGTTTCTCTTTGGGAATCCAACTATTTAAGGGGACATGTATATTATATTTTATTTCAATTTTCAAACATTTTTTTCATCAAACACCCTTTGACTATACTTTTTAAATGTATCTATGAACACTTTACAATAATAATATTGGAAAACTAATAAAATTGGATAACATAAAATGAAAAAGTGGTCAATTATATTGGGATGGCCCAAAACGGAAAGATGGACCAAGAAAATGGGACAGAGGAGTAACCGATAACAAATTACTGCGTATGTAAACAAATTTAATATTGTGCTGGAAGAAAAGGAAACTCTATTAATGTTACCGTCCCAAATAGCTCTGGAAGTGTGCCTGGATTTACATATTCGTGAGGAAGAAGCCTGAATATTTCTTGGGCCCCTTGAGAAACTACAGACAAACCATTTGAAGTATTTTTAATTAGCCAAAGAACACCAGACTTTTTTCAAAATAAATAATAAATTTTCTTATTGGCTTTAATTTCAACTCTGCCTATGTTAGTGATGAATACATGCCATTTAACTGTTTGCAATCGAAATGGATTTACATTAGGCTCCATTTGTTTCCACGTAAAATATTTTACGCTGCAAAATATGTGTTTTTTGGATGTTTGGTTCATAGTTTGAAAAATATTTTTCCAACTAATTTGACCCCCAATCGATTACCACAAGCTAGGGGAGAATTTGGAGTAATTTCTTCATCTATTGAACATATATGTGTGGGTATAAATACATATATGATATGCTAATGAGAGAGATCTGGGTCAGACAAAATTCACAGAGAGAGAGAGAGAGAGAGAGAGAGAGAGAGAGAGAGAGAGAGAGAGAGATGCTCTGTTGTTGTAACCAATAGATTTGTGTGAAATTATTCAATAGTTTGGAAGCACGGCCAGTGTTTCTCCGGACCACTCCACAACCACGCACATATTCTCGTGTGGTTCACGATTAAGTGTATAAACGTCACATAAATTAATGTGTGGTTCTGGAGTGATGCAGAGCACCATGTGGCGGTGCTCCGGGTCTGCTAATGAGATTTGCTACTAGCTTCAAGGGAGATCGGGAACCAATGGGTAAAATGACGCACAGAGGCTTTGGCCGGAAGTCGATTACCACCTTTTCATGAGTAAAACATTTTTCTCCTATTTGTAACCACAACACAGAAAAATAGGTAAAATATTTTACATGAAAACAAATAGAGTCTAAAATACCAAAGGAAATGTGGGAAAAAAACTCATTTCTCATTTTCCAAATGGATCACAAAGATGCAAAAGGAATGCAGTTCCATAACATCTTTAGTTTAGGCTTAGACTTGCAACCCATCCACCAGAGTAGGAGAAGATTTATGTTTAGAGGGGTAATCCATTGCATTCTCCACCATTTGCTGAAATGAGAAATGAGTTTTTATTTCAAAACAAGGCTCTTAATTGGGAGGAACTGGTGGAGTTAATAAAGCTAAGAGTAGCCTTTTGGATAAAATCTAAAGGAGAGCTTGGGGACTATTCAACCAATGATTTTCTCTTTAATCTAAAGAGCATCTTGCAAGCTGTTTAATGGCTGTGATATTCTCAGGGATCCATGGGGGGTGGGTTTTTGGTTGGGGATTTTGGTCCTTTGTCTGGGTGGTTTGGGTGTTTTTTTTTTTTTTTTTTGTGTGGGGTCGTGTCCTTTTGGTTGGGGATTTTGGTCTTTTGTCTGGGTGGTTTGGGTGTGTTTTTTTTTGGGGTCGTGTCCCTGGTTAGTTCTCTTGGTGGGTCTTGTTTTTGTGTTTTTTTTTTTGGGTTGCTTTGTTGTTTGTTTTTTTATTCTGGGCCTGTGTTTTCTCCTTCGGGTAGTCGTGTTGCTTAGGGTGTTTTTTTTTTCCTGTGTCCTTGTTTTTTGTTCTAGAGTTGGGGGTCTATGTCGTCTGTCTGTTGCATCTTTTCTGCTGAACCTTCATTACCTTTCTGACACTTCATGCACAATGTGGAGGGGCATTTCTTAACTATGTTGGGATTCCACCCCGTGTGGGCCATTGGGCTTAGGCCCGGATGGGAGGGGACTAGGGCTTTTTGGTATACTCTATTTATACTCGTTGTAGCCTTATTTTATGCGTGTGACAAAAGTGAGAGAGGCAGAGAGTTTTGAGAGATATACACGAGTGAACTGGTGAGTTTCATTATTGTGAGATTGTGAGTGAGAGTGTGTAACACAAAAAGATCAGATTTTTCTCCTGATTATAGTGAAACCCCCTTCCCTGTGGAAGTAGGTCTGATTTGGCCGAACCACGTAAATTGGTGTGTTTGCTTTCTCTTGATTTTACTGTTTTCTGTGCGTGTGGTGCGTGTGTTGGGCATATCAAGTGGTATCAGAGCTTTGGTTGAAGCACCGGAGAGCACAAAGCAGTTGGATAGTCACTTGGAGGCCTTTGGAGCATCGTTTGAAGACTGGTCAGATAAAATAATTGATGAAAATTATTTTTGATCAGTGGGTTACGTGCGGCTCTCAGAAACGATCGCAACGGTGTAAGGGCGGTCGGATTTGGTCACCGGAGGATGGAGTACGAATAGTTTGAACGGAGTATCGCGGAGGCGAGTAGTTGCTCGGATTAAGCTTGGATCAAACGTAATCCGATCAAGGTTTTGAGCATACGGATCTCTTCTTCTTGATACGAGTGCAGTGGTGGTTGGCAAGTCACCGGAAAGTGCGCTACGCGCCCTCACACGCTGGGAGAAGTTTGGCGCATGAGATCTACTCTCACCATGTACTGCACGCGCGGTGGCAGGCCAATGAAGGGTAGGGCTGACGTAAGCGGAGGTTCAGAAGGTTCGAGCAAGGGTCCATAAGGTCAGACATGTCAGGGTTCAGGGTCAAAGGGATCAGAGATCAGGTCAAAGGGGCCAGACCGAAGGTTAAAAGGTTCAAACCGATTCAGACCGGCTGTTCAGAGGAAAGTCAGACCGGGTTCAGACCGGATAACGGTCCAAAGGCAAACCCGATTGTGTTTTTTGACCGGTTCAGGGACATTTTGATCGGTTCACGACCGGTTCGGACCGGTTTTCTACTTTGTTCGATGTCACGGATCCAATCTCGGGCTCGGTTTGTGGAGATTTGGTACGGATATTGACGGTACGTTTTATTTTACTGCTTTAAATGGTTCCGGGGAGTATCAGATCAATTGTGGGAGTTTCTGGGGGTGTTTTTTTTTTTTTTGAGATTATCTTATTTGCTGAGATGTCGGAGATAAACATGAATTCTATGATCGTATTGACGGCGACCAATTATGTGATTTGGAAGTCCAGTCTGGAGGATATGCTCATTTTGAACGAGCTATATGAGCCCTTGGAACACGTAGGAGTCAAACCGACGGAGGTGAAAACCGAAGATTGGAAGAGTGTGAACAGAAAAGCAGTTGCTTTGATCCGCCAATGTGTTGGACATGAGGTTATTTATCATGTAGCACAGGAGACAGACGCTTATGCTCTGTGGACGAAATTGGAGGGGATGTATCAGTCTAAAACATCCCGGAATAAGGCGCTTGACGAGGAGGCTTGTGAATTTGAAGCTCCGGGTTGGGAATTCGGTTGCCGGACATTCCAGTGAGTTCCAGAATTTGGTTAATCAGCTGTCCAATGTTGGGTTGAAGTTCGATGACGAGTTGCAGGCTCTGTTGTTGCTCAGTTCTCTACTGGATAATTGAGAGACACTGGTGGTTTCCCTGAGTAACTTTGCGGTGGAAGGGAAGTTGACGATGGCTATGGTTAAGGATGCTATTTTCAACGAGGAGGCGAGGAGAAGAGAGATGGGAACTGAACAGGCTGACGAGACACATGCACTGATTTCGGACGGTAACAGGGGCAGAAGCCATGGAAAGGGAAACGAAAGGAAGGGAGGCAGAAACATGTCCAAGTCAAGGGGGGCATAGTTTCACTTGCTATCATTGCCAGGAAGAAGGGCATGTAAAGAGGAATTGTCCAAGGTTTAAGGCGGGGAAAGAGAGAATCCCACCAAAGGATGCAACATTGGCTATTCAGGATTCTGATAATGATGAGTTGGGGTTGCTAGTGTTAGATGCTACGGATGTAGGGAAATCGGATTCTGTACTAGATTCGGGGTGCTCATATCATATCTGCAGGGATATATCACAATTTTGGGAGTACGAGGCATGCGGTGGAGGTCTTGTCTGGATGGCTAACGGTTCTGCTAATAGGGTTGTTGGCAAGGGGACAGTGAAGTTTCGGGTGCCGAGTGGGAAGACTGTGAAGGTAGCGGGAGTGAGGCACGTGCCAGGGGTGAAAAAGAACTTGATATCTCTCGGGATGCTTGATGAGAGAGGATGTAGTTTTTCTGCTGACTCTGGAGTACTTCGAGTTTTTGTTGGAAAGGGGGATATACGGCTGGGTAAGAAATTTGGTGAGCTGTACAGGCTTGCAGGATCTGTCGTGATAGGAGGGGTTGTTGTTAGACATGGAGCAAGCGGTATAGGGAGATTATTTGGATAGGAGAAGCGCCATTTGCTGACATGTACACAGAGAAAGCAGGGTTGCTCAGGAGTTGTGCGGGATTCAGGCCTGAAGGAGAAGCCATGGGTGCGGGTTGTCCACGAGAAAGCCCAAAGGAAAGAGACGGAGATTTTGGGTGTCCCAACGAAGCCAAAAGGAGTTGCTTTCACTCTTAATATGCTTAATGGTAGTGGTCTCTCCGGATTTGTCGACACCGGGGAAGGGACACTGTCACCAAGGACGCCGAGCCAGTGAGTCTCGGCCGCACCCTAGTTGAGGGGGTGCAGGCACCCTAGTTAAGGGGGTGCAGGCACTTCTATTGGTGAGCACAAACATGGGTGCTTCTGTTGGAGAGCGTGGGCGCTTCTGTTGGTGAGCGCATACATCTCGGGTTTGAGGTGTGCGAGTGGAGGCGTCTTATTTGAGGGGGTGCGGTACTCGGACGAGTGGAGGCATTCTTTTGAGGGGGTGCGATATTCGAATTTTCTGATTGGATGCGGAGTCTGGTTTTGCAAGGATACACTCTTTTGGGATTTGTGTACTCTGTTTGGTGGTGAATGGATGCTCGACTAGTTAGTAATACAGGCGCTTGCCAGAGTTAGCTGATTGGAGAAGGCGACATGGGGGTGCTGCAGACAACTTTGCCCACTTGGTGTGGAGGGGGTGATTGTTGGGATTCCATCCCGTGTGGGCCATTGGGCTTAGGCCCGGATGGGAGGGGACTAGGGCTTTTTGGTGTACTCTATTTATACTCGTTGTAACCTTATTTTATGCGTGTGATAAAAGTGAGAGAGGCAGAGAGTTTTGAGAGAGATACACGAGTGAACTGGTGAGTTTCATTATTGTGAGATTGTGAATGAGAGTGTGTAACACAAAAGGCTCGGATTTTTCTCCTGATTATAGTGAAACCCCCCTCCCCGTGGAAGTAGGGCCGATTTGGCCGAACCACGTAAATTGGTGTGTTTGCTTTCTCTTGATTTTACTGTTTTCTGTGCGTGTGGTGCGTGTGTTGGGCATATCAAACTAATGATCAATGAGAGGGCAGGCACTACTACCACTTTTATGTGTCCCCTCTTGCTAATGTTCTGGGCTACTCTATGTTGAGATGATCTTATGCGTTGACCAAGTTTCAACTTTCTGCCATGATCTCAACTAGAGGGGCTCTGCCTTGGATATTTGATCTTGCTGGATTTCATTTATCTCGCTGACTTCTGCTATTCTATCTACATCACTTGATTTTCTGGTGATCCAGCTCTTCCTAAATAGTATGTGAATGATCTGCTTATGATGTTCCTTTTGCTTCCTTCTGCAGTCAGTCCTGCTAGTAATCCTTATATTTGGTTCTACTGGAGTTTATCTCATAGGGTTTGGTTATCCTGGAAATTCATATGCTGCTGCCCCTTGGTCCTGCTGGAGATGCTCCCATTTACTTGTATGTTGGTTCTGCTGGAGATACATGGTTCTACCAGAGGTTCTATGGGTGATGCATTCCCATGTTACACTTCTTCTGGATCTTTTTATGCAGTGAAGAGGATTATTCAGTTTCTTATGCCGTTGATATGTTTCTTTTATTGGCTAAGGGTGTTTGTGATTCTACGTTCATTGTATAGGTGTTATGATTTGAGGACAGTATGATCTGTGCCTTTTTTGGCTTGGCTGGTTGACCCCTTGCCAACCATATCCGGGGGCTTTCTGGCATATGATTATTGAGTGGGTTGGGTGTCAATCTAGTTGGGATGTTCCCTTCTCGCTATGATGCCTTTCTTTATTGTATCTGTTTTTATGGATCAATAAAATTTCTTTTTGCCGTGCAAAAAAAAGAAATGTGGGAAAAAAAGATAGGAGAATACAGAATCAATCAATTGACAGTATAAGAAAGAGGGTAACAAATAAGAAAAAACATTCTCTACACCGGCGGTATAAACAAAAATTTCCTCCAAATCTATTATATCGCGCCATGTGTCCATGTTCTACCTTTTGGGACTACTGGTTGGACACATGTCGTAATGTAATAGATTTGGAGGAAACTTTAGTTTAAACCGTTGGTGTAAAGAATGTTCTCCTAACCAATAATTGTGAACGCACCATTTCCTGAACTCGAACCGGTGAATATGAAAACTAAAGGACAGATTTCAGATGGCAGTCCAAATTTTTTTATCTCATCGCCGACAGACTTCACGGCAGCCTTAGCAGCGTCCAACGAAGCATACATGTAAGATGCACCCAGCGAGAGAAAAGGTGTTGAGAAACCACGATTAAGGTAACCTGAAACGGGGAGTAACATTAAAGTGGTTAACTTGACATACTAAAAGATAGGAACTCATGGTGAACTAAAATCTCGGAAATTTACGGGTGTGATTCACCGGGTGTACTGTGTGCATAGTACACCGGGTGAATAACACCCGTAAATTTTCTTTTCAGGGAGGTTTCCGGGGTTTCCTTTCCTGTGATGTACTAATCCTCACCCCAAGCAAGAACGATACGGTAAAGCGAAAAACAGGCACACTTCTGATAAGATAAAAACACCTATATATAAATTATTTGAAATAATTTATAGAACTAATAGGTGATTAGTATTGCTTACTCTGACCCAATCCATGTAAGAAATCAATAACTCCAGCTCTACCAGCAAATTCTCCGAATGCAAGTAGCCTTTTCTTATCTTCACCAACAATTAGCTCGTAATCAAACAATGACGCCCTCTCTGCTAAGATCTACATATAAGTTGCAGTGTCAGCAATAGCCAAATTTTGGTAAACGGACACTCTGACAGAGGCGGACCTAACGGGGTGCAAGCGGTCCCGGCCCCAGCACACCCCACAATTATCTCAATTTTTCTACTATATATATTTTAGGTTTTGTTTGTAAAAATTATGAAGAAACGTCACCTCAAAATTGTTTTATAAATACAGTGATGTTTGTTGTTAATTTATGAATACATGTGATTTGGTCCCTCGTTAATAGAAATTTTGCGTCCACCATTGGCAGAGCTAGTAAGGTACTTTCACTTTAATTTTTCACAACAATTTTTAGTAGTTGGGAGCTAAATTTTGTAGTTTTGACCCCGCAAAAATTTCATAAATTGCCTCAACTTGCTTAAAATGAATAGAATTCTCAAGGTTTTTTTTTTCCCGAAAGTTGATAGCATTACAAATGAGGCTATCGTATATTATTTTCAAAATAAAATAAGTCATTGAGACCAATTATAAAGCAAAAATATATGTATCATTTTATCTTTACGTTATAGTTAACCTCTCAAATTAGTTATTTGTTTGCATGAGCAAATAGAAAGAATAACTTCCATATAAATCTAATTTTTGACCTTACTAACTTAAAATCTTGGCGTCCGCCACTGTGAACTGACATACGACAACAAATACTACATACCTTATCTAACAATGGCATGTTTTCTTTCTGCGCCTTGTGGGTATGCGAGAAAAAGGCATAGGCTCTATCAGGAAGAATCATCTCCATCTACCCATGCAGAAAACAAATAACATGTTAGCTTTAATTTCGATGCTTAATTGTGGTATATAACTGTTAAATGGTACGACCGGACCTTTGGTGGTTTGATGCCCAAAATAAGACCACATTCTGATAAGTCATCTGAAATCTCACAACCAGCATCCTCATACAGGGCGTCGTGATGGATCCGTTTTTGCGATGGCTGAACGATAATCCGGGTGATCACTCCGGTTTCACCCTCCTCACTGTGCAAAAATTGAGCGCAATGAGAAGGGGCGAGAGGTACCCTTCTTTCCCACTTGCTTGTAGACTCAGAGAGGATTCCAACGACTCCGTTTCCAATCATGCTTTTCGATTTGGCTACCACCTGTCTCGGTTTTTATTTTTCGCCGTATAAGATAGATAAATAAATAAATACCGCGATCCCAAATTTTCAAGATTAGTATTAGTAAGCACAGTGCATGATAATGGAACTTTACTACACCTGAAAAGCAACTGCTAATTTTGAGATAATAGAGAAATGAAATAGCACAGCAATGTTACTTAAAGAAGGTAAGAAGCCAAAATATCTGCCAGGCCCATGGATTTGGAATCCATACACTTTTGATTTATGGTCACGACAACTTCCATTTCGTTCTCTTGTTATATTATGAACAAGATTTTTTCTTCGTTTTATTTTTGAAAAAATCTATGGTACGCCGCTCTGAAAAGGGGCATATGTATGTTTGAGTACTTTTCAGGTAAGAATCTAAATATTTGACAGGACCTTGGATTCGGAATCCGTGTATACTCTGTTTGCTTGAGGAGAGTGCTACAGTACGCCCCCTTGAAAGGCTTATGATACACCCCATTACGTATTATTTCGGTAGTAGTTACTTATGAATTTGATATTTGTCACGTGTGGTTTTGGTCAAGTTATGAACCGTCATTAGGGGTGTAACCGGTTCGGTTCGGGAGGGAATTTGACTGAACCGAATAAAACTAGTTCTGGAAGGGTATGGAACCGAAACCGGTTTTTTAGTAACCGGTTCGGTTCTTCCGGTTCGGTCCGGTTCCACTCCCAGTTCGGTTCTTAATGATGGGCTTATTGGGCTGCGATTCTGGGCTAAATTTAAGCCCATTCTAGGCCATTCTGCGATTCTGGGCTCATTAAGCCCATTCAAATTCAAGCCCACCTAGACATTGGACATTAGGCTGGGCCATTCAATTATAAGAGCCCAATAAAAAGGAAAAAAGAGGGGATTCTTCCTAGCCGGCCCCATTTTGTTAGTTGCTTCCCGTCCAAGCCCACCTCATGTCAAACAAATTTCACCTAAGTCCCTTTCACGCGCGCATAAGTATTTTCTCTCTCCACTGTCGCGTACGCGCTCTCTCTATCACTTTTCCCGCTTTTCAACAACAATAAATGGGGAACTTTCCCTAAAAACCCTTCCACGTGGGTCAGCACGCGGGTCAACATTATTGACTCTGTCTCTCTCTTCTCTCTCTCTGTGAACCAATAATGACCGCGTGTCAACAGAGGCACATGCACCTCCCCATGGACAGCATATCTCCGTCCTTTGTCTGACTTACTCCCTCTCCCTCCCTCTCTCTCTCCATCCTCTCTCTCTCTTTCTTTTTTACTATCTTTTAAAACTTTAAGTATTTTTAATTTTTATCATACGTATTTATTTTTAATAAAATTTAATTTATTAGAACCTACTCGACGACATCTACCAAATAAGACCCATATTGAATATAAAATTATGTGTATGAAAAAAAAAGATTTTTTGGGTGTAGATTCTGGGGGATGTGAATTCTTTGATTTTGTAGAGTGTGACTCTACATTTGAGGGGTGTGAATTTTGCATTTGAGGGGTGTGAATTCTTTCATTTCAGGGAGTGAGTTTGTGTAGATGTGTGAATTTTGCATTTGAGGTGTGTGAATTCTTTCATTTTTGAGGGTGTGAAATCTACATTTGAGCGTGTGAATTCTTTCATTTTGGGGTGTGAATTGTATTTTTTTTGGGGTGTAAGTTGTGTAGAGGATGTGTGAATCCTGTATTTGATGTGGGTGAATTTTTTTATTTATTTTGGAGGGTGTGAATTTTTTAGTTTGAGGTGTGTGAATTCTTTCATTTTTTGGTTGTGAATTGTGTATTTGTGTAAATTAGTCATGTGAAAGGATTCACAACCCTTTGAACAATTCACACCCTCTAAAAATGAAAGAATTCACACCTCTTATGAACAATTCACACCCTACAAAATGAAAGAATTCACACCCTTAAATTTTTTATTTTTCTGCACACAATTTTATATTCAATATGGGTCTTGTTTGATAGATATCGTCGAGTAGATTTTAAAAGTATATTTTTTTTCCAAATCGGATATATAAATTAAAAGTTTTAAATATTTAAAGTTTTAAAAATAAAAAGAAGAGAGAGAGAGAGAGAGGAGAGAGAGAGAAAGTGTGTTAATGTGTGTAAAGGAAGAGAGAGAGAGAGAGGATAGTTAGTAAAAAAGGTAAAGGGTAGCTTTGATGATAAGCCCAACCATCGGCATGTAACTACTGACGTGACATATGACTACTGACGTGGCATGCATGCGTCAGAGAAGGAATCCTCCCACGCGCGCGCGCAGGGTTTATTTTGGGGGAAAAGACAAAATGGGGTTTGGAGGAAAGCCCCCACAAAAAATGGGGGCTGCCTGGAATTTCCTGAAAAAAGAGTTATACCAGCCCAATAAAAAAAAAAAAAGAGAGTTACAAGAAAACAAAAAAAGGCAGCAACTGCCAACTAGCATTAGCCATAAGCAAGCCAACTGCCAATGGTCCGTTATGAATTTTTAAAAATTTAGTATTCACGTCGTTATTCATGGTAACATTGTTACGTATGATTTTGGTACTTGTTATAAAAATGTTATGGATTTAAAAAAATTCAAAATTCACCTAAATATTTACAGTATCATACGAAAAAAATACGTAACAAGTACCAAAATCATTCGTAACAAGTATAAAAAATATAAGTAAAAGGAGCATACGATACGCCAATTTTCAAGGAAGCGGACCATAGATTTTTCCTTTGATTTAATATCATAAGGACAACTTACATTTCGTTCTCATACGAACAAGATTTTTCTGTGTCATTTTTGTTTTCTTTTTCTCAATAATTATTTGATACCAATTTAGTTTATGTTTGAGAAATATTAATTTTTTTTGTGATAAATAAATTTTCGTTTAACCAAGAAAATTAATCAGCTACAATATCAGTGGAGGCAAATCCCAGACAAATAAGAGCTCGTTTGGCTGGTGGGAGGGATTGGGGGATATGGCTATTGATCATGGGTCGACTCTATTATAAGCACCCCCGCTTATAATTAGTCATTAGTCATGGTGAAGCCGGACTAACTCACCATGTTATGAGTCAGTCATGGGAGTTATCTCACTCCATTTTACCTTCCTAGCCCCATATTTATTTTATGTTTATTCGACTGATCGAAAAAATAGCTTACCTTTTTGTAAAGATTAATACTAACAATTAATGGGATGTTATTTCCACACACCTTAAATTGATATCCACACTTTTTTTTGTCTTTCAGTAAAATTTTTATGTGTAAAAATTTCAGTAAAAGACAAAAAAAATGGGCGTGGATATCATTTTGGGATGTGAAAATCAATTACTCAATTAATGATTCACACAAAAATTTATAAAACATAGTAGGGGGAATTGAAACAAATTAGTTAACGTTACTAAAAAGGACTCATGGAGAACTATGTTTCTTATTTTTTCAATAACTTTTGAACTCATTCGGAAACCTTTGTTTCATGGTCGGTGCCTAGGTGGTATAACATAATAAGAATTAATTTTATTTATTTTTTATTTTATAAAATATTACAATGAAGTATTATAACTTTATTGTTGAAAAGTATATATTTTCGTTATTTATATAATTATTTAAATATTAATCTAAGATATGCATTACTAAGGGCAAAATAGTCTTTTGACAAATTTTTACATCATCTACTCTTCTTATCCCCTTTTTAATCCGTCATCAAACTACGAATTATTTAATCCCCTTCTCATATGTCGCATCAATGTGAGACCACCTTTCTTATTTAATCCCTTTATTATTTAATCCCTCCAAAAATAATACGGCATCCAAACAGCCGTAAGAGAATATTACCCAATGATGCCAAATAATCAACAAAACCAAAGAAAGAGACAGGGAAAAGAAGGGAAAAGAAGAAGAATAAGGAGAGCTGATTGGGATCGATGATTCCTTTTTAAAGTTTGGTAGGGCCACTTACAATTCCGTAGATACAGGCATCTTTCAATAGCAACACTACATACACACAAAAAAATTACACACAAATTATCCAAACACACACACAAGGAAGAAAGAAAAGTATGAAAGAAAACTCCTTCGTTCCTGTGAAGGAACTAATCATCAAATTAATGTTGTATTTTCTTCTCTTTTAAAAAGGAAAATTGATATTGACATTCCCCTTTTCTCTATTGACACTCTTTTTTTGTCTTTATATACATAGTGCAAGAGTAATTTTACATAATAGAGACAAAAAAGGGAGTGCTATAGAGAAAATGGGAGTGCCAATATCAATTTTCTTTAAAAAATAAAAATAAAGAATTTGTTAATAGTTACATTTTCCAATTCTGATAAATTGTTTTGCAATCGTTGTTGTTGTCGACGAATGCAACTGGAAATTATAAATAATTCATGCGAATAAGTTATCCGAAAATGATTTGCGTACCCCATGACACGTATCCCAAATGCACCCCACCACATCCCGACCGTCCATTTCAGGAATCGACGTTTCAGATTTCAAATGAATTCTTACCGGTAAGAATTCATTTGAAATCTGAAACGTCGATTCCTGAAATGGACGGTCGGGATGTGGTGGGGTGCATTTGGGGTGCGCGTCTGTGGTGTGCCCGTAGCAGCGTTCTAAGTTATCAATTAATAATAATTTATTAACATTATCTACTGGGAAATAGCACCTTCAATTATTTTCTTACTTATTTGCGTGTATGTCCGACTCTTTACAAAATTATAGTATTTGTGTGCTTAAAATAGAGAAGTTCTAGTTTTTTTTATCCGGGACCCTGTAGTGCTTTTGTAGTCCCCAATTACAGCTGTCCGTTCAACAATCAGCGGCCCAAATTATTCTACATGTAAATACTTAACTTTACGTTAAGATAACCTAAAAATAATTAGGAATGTTGATTGCCGAACGGAGAGCTTTGATTGGGGGACTACAACCCCTGTAGTACTTTGGGGCACTATAGGGCCCCCGCTCCCTAGTTTTTTTGGTTAGATTAGAAAAAGAAAATTTACATCTCATAGGATTTTCTCAAAGTTGGGGTCAGGGAAATTTAATTTGGTAATAAAAAGGAAATTTGTTAATTAATTATTCAATATAAACAAGTATGATTTGAATTTTATCTTTATTTTATTATTATTTTTTTTTGTATTGATGTGAAAAATAAACCAAAGTTATAAGAAAGTAAATTTTATGATTTAGTATTAACCAATAAGAAAATGAGTAATATTCATCCACTTTTTAAATAGGTGAAAATAGTGATTATTAGCAGACGAAGAAGACACTCTTGAACAAAAGTAACTAACTGTAATCTCCATAAGCAAACAACGAACTAGACGGAATTAGAGTCAATAAACGAACCAAGCGACCCCACAATTCATTGTTCAAGCTTGGTTTGAAAATTCTGCGAGTTTAAAATGTGCTCGAGCTTGGCTTATCATGAAAAAAATCAATCTTAAACGAGTTTTAATTGTGTAAATAACAAAACAATCTCTAGTAACTTGAATTTAACGATGTTAACAGTAATTTGTTCGAGCTTAGTTTGAAAATTTAAAGAACTTTAAAAAGTTGTTTAAGCCGAACTCGAACAGCTTGGGCTGTTAATAGAATCGAGTAAAACTAATCATTTTCTTGGGCAAACAACTTACAGATACATTAATAAGAGGAAAAAAAGATTGATCATACGATGAATTCTGCTGTTTGACGGTTTTAGATGATGATATCTCCGGACTTCTCGACCGCTGTTCTTCTTCTGAAACGATTCTTTCTGCAATTTGAGAGAGTGAGAGAGAGAGAGAGAGAGAGAGAGAGTTGACAGTGTAGTTGATCATGAACAGCTACGACTATTTAAAGAGAAGGAGGGAGACAACTGAGATGGGTAAAATAACAATCAGTGGGGTTGACAAATTAAAGAGAATTTTGAACAAGACGTTTCCAAATACTCAAATTTCAAAGGTTGAACTAAAATAAATGCAAATTAAAATATGGTGAATGGAAGTTGGATTATTGATTTCGTGAGAGGAATCTTTATTAAAAAAAAAATTAAATATTTTTACTCTTTAGATTTCTCTCATCGAGACGAACTAATAATTGCCGTTCTAAAAAGAGAGACGAACTAATAATCTACAAAAAATCGGCGCAAAACTAACAAATTAATACTAGTGTTTTTTTGAATAAAGACAAAAAAATAATCCATTTCAAATTGGATTATTTTAGCCAAAGGACCAGGTAAATTGGTAGACAATATGTGTGATTGTTTCCTAGCTACTGATTTCAAATTAAGAGCCGCAGCAACACTAGGTATTCATGACTAGTCTTCCTAGAAAAAGTATATACTGTATTATTGTTTCTCTTGATAAAGACTAAGAGCATCAATATCAAGCTCAACAAAATTTGGACAATATCTCTCAAAAGCTATTATTTCTAATTCAGCTCAACTATGCACTTTTTTTTTTCTTTCTATTATTTCTAATTCAGCTCAACAAAATTTGGATAATATCCCTCAAAATTTGGATCTAACGTCATTTTATTAAAATATCTTTTGCAACGTACCAATAAACCCTTTTAGCGCTGCTGTCCCTTGCCAGGGATAGCACCTGCTGTCCCCGGCGATTCCGGGGCGTTCCGGTCTCGTGTCAATGATCGGAAACGTTTACGTCGAAGAGCTTGCCGAGTAGAACAAGTGTACCAAAAATTAGCTCAATTGGATATCATTTAGTACCTAATTGAAACATTTTTATCTTGAAGAGAATGCATCCAAAACACTAGATCATACCCACTCAAACCCATTATTGCCGAGTTATATCTGTACCGATCAGGTACTAAATAGTATCTGATTGAGCTAATTTTTGGTACACTTGTCCTACTCGGCGAGCTCTTTGATGTGAACGTTTTCGATCATCGACACGAGACCGGAACTCCCCGGAATCGCTGGGGACAGCAGCGCCCTGCTGTCCCGATGGACGTGGCAAAAGCTTACGTTGAGGGAATAGTGCCTCACCGCCAGAAGCGACGACATGTAGCAATTGTATAATTTGTTGATTCTTAAGCATATAAATAACGACTGAGTGAGTGGTCATGTCATGCTAAAAGTTTGGTTGCATCAGGGTAGTTTTTAATTTTTGGCTTTTTATTTTTCTGGACTATGGTAAGAATGTACTTTCTCCGTTTCAAAATAAGTATCTCATACTCTCTCTTACCATTTTTCAAACTAAAAAATTAAGTACTTCCGTGTATCGTGTTTCGAATTTTTTCGCACCGAATTAAAGCACTCAATGAATACTTTAATTCGGTGTGAAAAAGTTTGAAAAATGATACACGGAAGTACTTAATTTTTTGATTTGAAAAATTGCACGACTTTTCGTAGTGGACACTTATTTTGGAATGGAGGGAGTATTTTGAATTTGGTGAGAGCGTTTGGAAGAAATGTGCAGAATGCATCTTGCAATACGAATAGTGTTTGAGAGATATGTGCATAATACATTTTGTAGGTTTTTTTGTTAACCAAAATGACAAAAGTAGAAAATGAGAAGTCAAAAAATTCTTCTCTCCCTGCTTTTGCCTTTTGCTCTCCTTCAACAAAAAATAAAAAAAATGCATTTTGTTAGAATTGATTTTGGGAGGGGATAGCCAAACAAGCAAAATGAAAAATGGAAAAATGAAAATGGGAAAAGGAAGCTTCCAAACACCCCTTGATCTACTGTGACTTTAACTATGATTAGTAACTAAATTATCCTAAGCCACTTCAAATAATCACTAAGTGGGTGGTCATGTAATGTTAATTTGGTGGGATCTGACTTGTCCCTTCTCGGATGGGAATCAAACTCATTCCTGGAAATTAACTTGCTCAAGTGAATGTCAACTAATCCAAATATCCACTCAGTGAGGGGTCATGGTGGCATTTCACTCACACTTCACTATATCGCGTCTTGAACCATATTAGTTATTCATCCTTCTTTTTTTTTTTTCCCCTCAGTACTCCAGTAACGACACATCAATTAGCCAGGGTTGTTTTGGTAAAATAATTGATCCAGATTATTTTTTTGTCCACATTCAATTTTTTTTCGAATTTGTCAGTTTTGTTTAAATTTTTTTGGTAGATTATTGATTTGGCTCGACGAGAGCACTCTAAAAAGCAGAAAATTATGTTCGAAATTGATTTTGTTTTGGATAAAGACCAAAAAAGTGGATTACTAGACTTTTTTTTTTTTGTCTTTACTGAAAAAAAATAGTTTTGAGCATATAATTTTTTACTTTTTGGATTCCTCCTGTCGAGACAAACTAATGCCCCACAAAAAATTGACGCAAAACTAACAAATGCGCAAAAAAATTGAATACAGAAAAAACAAAATCCAAATAAATTATTTAGCCAAACCACCCCTTATTCATCTACTCCTATGAGTTTAAGACTTGAACCCCAGTGGGTGGTTCGGATCAAACAACGAGACCCAAGGTGGATTCCATAGCGTTGCACAACACACATAGGACAACAGGATTTCCTTTTCCTCCTTACTTTTTTATGTTTGGGTGTGTGTTCTCCCAACTCAAACTCTCAGATCTATCCAATAGCTCTATTCTGGCATCAAAAGTTGTTGTTTTGAATTTGAAGGCAGCGAAGCGACGTGTTATGTAAGGATTTGGCTGCTGGATCTTCGGAGGTGGTGGGCTTACGATGGTGGTAGAGGTGGTGGGTACAGTGATGGTGGATGGCGTTTCGAATGAGGAGGAGGCGGTGATGTTCAAGATTTTGGATAGAAACGAAAGTTAAAAGAAGTTTTGGGGTTAAAGTGAACAATTGTAGACACTCCAATCGAGTTTGACCTCAAAGAGGGTTTCACTACACAGGATGGCCAATGGCGCTTGTTTAGACAGCGTTAAGATGCCCGTTGTAGCACACCTTATGAACTTGATGAGAGTCGCCACTTGGTTTTAGGAAACCAAGAAACTAGACAGATATTCTAGATTTAGGAAACAAGGATACGGTGAGGGGAAGGTGTTAGGCACCCCTCTCCGCCTAGCCACAAAGGCTAGCTCGTACTTAGGGCTCAAAACGAACCAATCTGCTCGTGAGCAGCTCCTGGCTCGAATCCTTAAGGATTGGCTCGATAAGTAATCGAGCCAAGCTTGAGCTCAATTTTCAGGCTCGTTTAGTTAACGAGCTCGCAAAAGCTTGGTTCGATTGTATAGGCTCGGCTCGTTTAAGGAGGCTCGTTAAGTAAATTATCTTGGCTTGGCTCATTAAGGGGTCAACTTGATTATGACCGAGCCAAGCTCGGCTCAATTTTTTGGCTTGCTTACTCAATGAGCGGAGCTCGAACACTACAAAGCTCAGCTCATTTGCACCCTTACCCATACTGATCTAACATAAAGCTGTTTGAGTATTTTAGGAGATTTCACAAATAATTGATTAATTAGGCCTTTAAGGATATGGGTGACTTGGACAGAAAGTAAACCACATAGGAGAAGGGGATTGGGTACCACGCAACATTACAGGAACTACAACAGAAACGGAAACAATATACTAGCAGGTAGATCTGTCGGCCAACCAATGAATTTGGTGTCCGATAGATCATGTTAACCAAAATGTCGACCAGTGCATCAATGCATCCACCGGTGTTCTTCCTAAGGTAAGAAAAATAGAACTTTAACTACATGAAATTAAATGCTAAACTCGAACAGTGACAAGAAATTTATATAAACAGAAGGCCTTGTAACCTTGATAACTTACTCCTTCAGAGATTGATTCGCTTGGATTTGATTGCTTTGTGGTTGAACTCGGGAAACTTGAATTTTAGGGGTTTTGCACTCGGGTGTTTTTCTACTCTCTGGGAGGTTGGGCTTTTGAAGCTCGGATTTGTAGAAGTGTTTTTTTTTGGCAGAATTTCAAAGTATGGGGGTAAAGAATTGTGTGTTGATTTTACGAAGGAAAGGTGCCTATTTATAGAGTTTCCAAAGGAGATGTCCCAATTCGATCAAAACACGAATTGGGAGAAGTTGTGTATGTGTAAATCTCTATCCATAAGAGCCTTGTGCTTGTTTGCAAAGCATACCGGGGTAATCAAATCGATGGGGAAGAGATTGAGTCCTGATCGGGCTCTGGTTGTAAAGCATTTGGAAGAAGTTGATTTGTTGGCCCGTGGATGAATATACTGGTTGGTTAATGCATTTGGCCAAGGGATTTGTGATTTGTGGTTTGTGATAGGAAACTGGTTTTCTCGGAAAAGTAGAAGGATGTACTGGCCGATATTTTGGCTAGTTTTGGCTAAATCTTTTACTAAGATTCTTGGATTTACATGAGTCCACCCGAAGCATTCGAGTGTTATTTTCATCATTTGGATCCCACTTGTAGCAATATTTAAAATATCTACCGAGCCAGTTTAGGATATCTATAAAAGTGCTTTGAAATATCTACCGAAGCATTCGAGTGTTACTGGACATTAATTTATTACCTCAGAAGTCCAAGGCACCTTGTGCGATAATGGATTGAGTTTCTATAAAAGCAATCATTGTTTTTGGTTTGTAACTTTGAATAAAAATTCAAAAACAATTTCCCCCTACTTTTCTTCTCTCTCCACTCATTACTCCTCTCTCCAATCATTATTCTCATTTCTCTCTCTACTCTTTGAACACTATAGTGATTTGGTTTAAGTCAAGCATTGGTAGTCATTTTTTACCAATTCACGGTCATTACCCCAAAAATCATTTTCAAAAACCAAATCAAACACTATCTCAAAAATATATCTCCATTTTTTTTTTCTCAAAAATGACTTAGGTATTGAGTTTCCATAGTGAGGTGTGACCGTGAATTGGTTTCGGCCATAGAGCTTTTGAGTGTGGAGTCTTGACGTGCGTATGACAACAGCAAGTTGGGCAGTGAGAATTCTGACTATAGTGATTAAATCAACATCGTCCGATTCTCTCTTCTCTATGGGAAACTTGTTTCGTCGTTGCTCGTCTTGCATTGTTTCCATCGTTTAGGCTAATCATCTTCTTAGGGTGTAGATGAAACCCTAATCAAGTAACTTTGTTTTTATATGGATTTTGGATTTCAATTACCAGAACCATGGTTGTATGACTTTGAGACTTCTTTTTATGAAGTGTTACTATTTTTCTATTCTGTGATTACAAATATACATGTTGTAAGAGAGTGAGATTAGTTGGGTGCGTAAATCAAGATTAAACTGATTAGGGACAAGAATAATGAACGATTAGACAAAGGGACTAAGGAGAAATCTATGGAACTGGTGAAGGGTGAGACTACAACAGTGGAAAGAACCCTTGGCAGGATTCCCCTTTGAACAAGAGGAGTGAATGCTCTCTAGAGAATGTTTTCTCTCTCTAGAATCACTCTCGAAGTTCGTGAAAAAAAAAAAAGGTTTTTTGAAAGGTGGGAAGGATGTCCTATTTATATGGGACTTGTCCTCTCTTTCTGGGCCGAGTCCACTTATAAGCTCTGGACACGTGTCACAAAAATCGTGCACGAATATTCCTTCCGTACCGTCCAGGCCGCAGCCTCCGTGACACCCGCGGTAATTCCGCGAGTGCTACTCCGCAGGTGCCTTTTTCGCGGCGAACCCTCGTCCTTAGCCACCAATCCACAAAAATCTCCAGTTATCCCGAGAAGCAACGCGGTCACGATCTCCTTAGTTTTGCTGAAACCGCGACCAAGCCTCTAAATGGCTTCCCCTCCAGTCTTGCCAAGTCGACCAGGCCGGACTAACTCGTCTGGGTCTATTTAGGAGTTGACGTCTATCCTCGTCATGTTCTTATTCTTCAAGGTGTCAAAATCGATCCCCTTGTTAGCGTTTCTCATCTGAGGCTTGAATGAAAAGGCACACTCCAAATGAGAAGTTTCAAGTAACAATCAAAACCCATGAAAGCAATTTGTCAAAACCAATCAACTAATAACTTAAGATAGCAATCTAAACTACACTAGTACATGCTACATCTAGCACATGATGAAACTTAGGCAGCATCATACTTAGTTTCCTGATACTGTTAGTGTTACATGTCAAGAAAACTAACACTTCGAGAAAGTGTCAACACTTACTCAAACTCATCAACAAAAGCACTCGTCACAAACATGCAACTGATGGTTTTCCCTTCAAAAACTTAGCTCATAGTTACAAGGCACACACAACTTCAAGCTAATGTAGGATGAAAAAGCCTCTGCAGTTTGCACATAGAGGCATAGACGTAGCCACAGAAAAATAATAACAAACCCATGCTCTGAGATAACAAGGTATCCAACATACAACAACACATCAAGCTCAAATAATCCCAAAAGCATCACTAACATAAACCACACACACACACAAGTGAGAAAATTCAAATTTTTAGGCAGAATTGATTTACCTTTAGTGCCCACTGTCCATCCAACTTAAACACTTGAAAAATGAACTAATTAAAACCAACAGTGGAGTGTGTACCCGGTACACCAATGAAATTCTCCTTAGTCATAGCAGCAGCCAGCAACGCCTTACTTCTTAGTCTTACCACTTGAGTCCATGATAACTAAATACAATAAAACCACACAAAAAAAAGAGCACAAGTAAATTATTCAACATATATAGAAGTAATTAAAATAAAGAATACTAAAAATAAAGAAAGCAAAGAGTAGTATCCAAATCCGATTGCTCCAACTCATCAAGTTGTTCTCTAAGATTGATTTTAGTTGGTTTCTTTATCCATTGTTGAGTGCAAATAAGAGCCTCCACGGTATTGGGAGAGAGAGAACTACGATATGGATCAATCACACGTCCAGTCGTGCTAAAAGCGGATTTGGAGGCGACCGTGGACACGGGGACAGCTAACACATCTCGTGCTACTTGGGACAAAATAGGATACTTAGAGGAATTTTCTTTCTACCACTTCAATATATCAAACATCTCATTATCATCTTCACTAGCCTCCAATAGATACTTCTCCAACTCCGATTTGCTTGCCATGTTTGTTTCATTTTGTTGGTGTATCTTAAAAAGAGATTCCAAATATTTTTGATCATCCAAAACATCTAAATCCACTTTATTTGATGCTCCCCCAGCCTCATCTCGACTACGCACATTTACACTTGTATTGTTCCTCACATACCATTCAAACAATTCGGTAATCCCATGTTGTGGACACCGCCTGTAAAATTACACAAGTTTAGGAAAACAATTTCGCTTGATGGAGTCGCCACTTGGGTTTGAGGACCGTACCCGAGAAACGAGTTTGTAAAATGTCTATTTTGCCCTTGATTTGGAAATAGTTTCACTGGCTCATTATAACCATGATTTCTCGGGTTCGGGAGCTAAGTTACGAGAGGGGAAGGTTTTTAAGGCACCCCTCTTGCCCGACATGATCGTTGGTCTCTACTGAACATTCAAGGAATTTTGAAAACATTGTTTAAATAGACTCTATCCACAAAGCCATATGAGAGCACGTAAATGCATTTCATAAGATCAAAATGACGTGCGTTGATGCATGTGCTATGTGTTATGAGTGTACGATGAGAAATGATAGTGCATGATGTACTAAACTACTCAGAAACATGATCAAACAACACTAAAAGATCCTAAAACAAATTCACGAAAACCCCACAAATTGCACCCGGATGGTTTTGTAGACACCCATATTGAGTAAGTCTGGGCGCCTGGGGTCAGTTCAAGCGCCCACAGTGACCAAGTCTAGGCGGCCATGGTGATGAAGTCTAGGCGCCTGGAATGTTATGCTGAGTGACTTTTCTCAATCCAGGTTCTCACACAAACAACAAGTTAACCTTCATACCCATTTCTAACATGCACAAAATGATGAAGTATGCTTTACTAACACTAATTAATTCCCAAAACCAAACTTAAAAGATGATCTAGACTTAAAAGCCTGGTTTTGACATGCTTTATGAATGAAAATGAGATAAAACAAGCTAATCTAATGTAAGGAATATGACCTCTAACAGCTATGAAAGTTAATAGTGATGTTTTATGTTTGAAAGGGGGATGCATGAGATGGATCCATAATGGATGCT
This sequence comes from Vaccinium darrowii, assembly GCA_020921065.1. NCBI lineage: Eukaryota > Viridiplantae > Streptophyta > Magnoliopsida > Ericales > Ericaceae > Vaccinium > Vaccinium darrowii. Next base: position 33,783,151 of record CM037154.1, read on the forward strand.
ATGAAAATGAAAGTAATGAATGTGGGTGAACCTAAGTCCTCTTTTCCATTCACTGAAATGTCTCTGACCAGGCTTGAAATCAACAACGAAACACATGCAACTCTCTTCTAGACCACAAACTTACTTTTAAAAAATGGTTTTTCTTTCAAGATGCTTTGAAACATACTTTAAAATGAACATTTGGACCATGAACTAAAATAATAACCACAAATAGCACGAAAATGACTCAAATAATTATGTGAAAACACTTAGAAACAAGGAAAATATAGAAGAGGAAAGGAAGTCCGGGAGTATGGGCGCCCATACGCGATATGGGTGTCAAGGATTTGATCTTTCTTTTAACACTCTCAACCTTCCCAAACCTTTAACTAGTATGAGAGACTACCAAAAGTTGGGTGGTGTCCCTCAGGAGCCCTTTGAACACTTATTGGTAGACAAAACTACCTTTGGAACTTGATTGATGAACTTGGATTTGATGTTTGAGTGATTTTGAGTGGTAAAATGGACCGAGGATTAACTTCTGGAACTGTGGAGGACAGATTGTGGGTACTTTTGTTGGAGCTTGATCAAAGGAGGTAGAAATGAGTGGAACCAAGGTGGTCAAGAAGTGGGTTTGTGGGCTAAGAAAGGGTGAAAGAGAGAGTAACTGGTTGAGGTTTCTGGAACAATTTTAGCAGAGTAACAGTGTAGGAGGGAGGAGAGTTGATCATCCTCAAAATGAAGTTATGGAGTGGTATTTATAGGGAGAGAATGGGGTAGTTTAGGGTGAGTTTGAGAGGGAAAGTACATTTTGAACTTAAAATGTGGAGAGATAATATGTTGGAGGGAGTTTTGAATGAAAAAACGTGGGTTAATACAAATAGGAAGCCCATGGTTTCATCAAAAATCAGCTGGAAATTGCTCACTGAAAGTACTTATGGGTGCCCAAAATAGGAGAGTGTTGTCACCTAGAATGGGTGTGGGCGCCCAGAGTATGAAGTTGCTTGGACTTGGAGACTGCACAACATATCAAACTTCGCGGGGCCGCTCCGTGTGCTATCGAGCTCTGTTTTGTGCATGGTTTGAAGCGTTGGAATGCTGGTTGAGTCTACTTTCTAACCCAAGTTGTTTGAACCCAAGATGATTTATACATCAAAATTCATGACCATTTTACCCTCAAGAGGTTGGGAAAATAAGTCATTTTAGTAAAACGCGTGCATCTCCCTCATTTAAAAATGGAGTGGAACATATTATATATCAATAAAAAAAGGTTTTGAATGTACTAGAAGGTGGTGAAAGCTTGGGTTTATTTTGCAGAGGTTTCGGAGGGGTTTCCAAGCAATTAATCAAGCTCCACGTGTCTTTATCAGGCCATTTTCATCACCAGGAATGCCAAGGACTTTCATGGATTCAAATTGGGGTGTCTACACATGTGTTATCTTATCCATTATTTCACTTACCAACTTCTTGTCAAAACCCAAAGTATTTAGAAAGCAATATTCAAAGAACCCAACTTTGCATCAAGGGTCAAGAACAACCGCATACAACATCATTGGGTTAATCTTTTCAAAATTTTCCCAATATTTGTCAAACTTTGCACTCATGACACGGGCCAAAGGATACAAAACAATATCATTGGTAGCACACAACTTCTTGATAGCTTGTTGAATCAACACCATTTCATTAAAAAAAGCATTGCAAGTGACATACAAAGAACCCCAGAATTTTAATGTTGCAACATAAAACAGTTTAAGAAATGACACATACAACTTAACCTTATCCCAATCCGTTGGAGTTGGAGGCCCAACATTTCCTTTCCTCCTCCCTTTCCTCCTTCCTCTCTCCCTCCCTCTCTCTCTCTCCAATCATCCCACTATCAACCAGAAAGTCACGATACTTTAAATCATCAAATTCCTCATCAATCTCCTCCTCTTCCACATTTAATTTGAAGGCCATGTCATCACATAATCTCTCAAAAACCTTTTGATAAATTAGAGCCCTATCCAACATGAAATATGTATAGTTCCACCGAGTAGGTACATCCAAACAAGGTCTAAGTGTACATAAAATCTCCTCTTTTGAACACATGACCAAAACTCTTCCATCCTATTCGGGGAAGACCTCACATACCTCACAACATTACGCACCCTTTCAATAGAGCTCTCAATCTCTTCCAATCCATCACGCACAATTAGATTCAAGATATGTGCGGAACATCTCACATGCAAGAAGTCGTGATTTAAAATGGTTGTCTTCTTATCTTTGGTCTTCCTCTCCAAGTAAGCAATCAAAAGATTATTAGAAGATGCATTGTCAACCGTCACAGTTAGAAACTTGTCAATCCCCCAATTCAACAACTTGTTCTCAATTATTCTACAAAAAGTGTCACCCTTATGATTAGGAAGAACACAAAAATTGAGAATCCTCTTTTGGTATTTCCAATTTTCATCAATGAAATGCCCGGTAAGACACATGTAATTCAAGTTTTGGATCGAAGTCCAAGTGTCCGTAGTGAGACACAACCTTTGACTCTAAAGTTTTTTCTTCAAAGATTTTCTCTCCTCATTGTAAATGCGCATACACTCCTTGACAACTGTAATCCTACTTGGAATCTTGACCTACTTAGGTTGAACGACATGCATAAATTTTTTAAATCCTTGACCCTCAATAAATGCAAATGGCAACTCATCAATTATTATCATCTCTGCTAGGGCTCTCTTACATGCCTCAACACTAAAGGTGATAGGCACAAGGTTTGCACTTGTCTCACCGTTGTCTTGTTCTAATTTTTCAAAACTAAGGAGTTTTTGCCTAGGACCCGTAAATCTCTTGCTTTTGGGACATTTGGTACACAAAATTTTCAAATGATGAGTCATCGATTTTGTACCATTGTTCTTTGAATGACATGCATAAGATACCCCACACCAATTGCAAGTAGCCCTAGGTTTTGGATGACCTTTTGGGGTAATAACTTTAAAATCTTTCCAGCAAGCAACTCTCTTATTACTGACTAGACCATCACCACCTTTTTTAGTCTCATTTTTTATTTTTTCAGGCACTTACATCATCATTTTCCAATTCATGATTAATATTATCAAGTAAATCAAACTCAACAGCGTCATCCATAACGTCATCCATATCAAAATCATTTTCATCATCAATCTAAAAAATGGAAAGTCGAATTCCAAGTTACATACTGTTTTTTTGAATTACATACTGTTAAATGTTAATCTAAAAAATTATCATACAGGAAATAAAATGGATACCTCGAGGCTAGACATTTCTTCTTTGAATTGAAATCAACTGGAGTAAATGAGTTAATACACATACAGGAACAAATAAACTTAAAATGAAGTATTTTAGTGTTTTTTTTTTGTTGTTCTTAGTAAACTGTTTGTGGAGTATATAAAGAACTTTCCCATATTTGTTTACACATACTTATCATGTGATAATCAAAATACACATACAGGAACAAATACACTTAAGTGTATACATGCATTGTATGTATATGTAAAAAAAAAAGTAAAAACGATCAACTATACAAAACAAATGACGATCCATCTAAATCTTGGATGACTAATCCATCCATCTTTACTCAAAAGTAAAAATGATCAGCCCAAAACGATCAGGACAGAAATCATACCATTGCTTCAATTTCAGCGAGTTGACGAATGACGATGCAGAACAATGACATCAATGGTTAAACAACGCCTTTAAACCCCTATAAATCTTTCGCAATCGCTGTTTACTTGAGATGGAGTACAAGCAACAAGTGAGACCAAAACCCTCGGATTAAGCTCAGGATTAGAGATATCTTCTTTGAAAGGAGAAGAGAGGAAGAAGAGAAGAGAGGTCACGAGGTGGGTTGCTACTGATGGAGTGATGGTAGAGAAGAGAGATAGAGATGTGTTTTAGGGTTGCCTTTTATATTTAATAGATGGACGGTGTAGATCAAAGGAGATGGGACAGTCTTGATTAAAACAGCACGGAACAGAATGTGGACGACCACCAAGGCCATAACTCAATATTGGCAATCGTGAACCTGCTCGTCAGACGGTGCAGTTGGGACGACCCAGCAAGGGATAAACCCTAGAAACAAACTTTCCTTGTGAAGATCAGGAAAGGAAGGAATATTCGAAGATATTCCCAGGATCAGTTTTTCGCCTTTGCATTAAAAATGGGGGATGAGATTTTGATATGATGAGAATTTCAAAATTCTGGCAATGCCATTGTTTCCGAAAGGGGGGTACTTCCTTATTTTTATAAATAAATTAAAGTAAATAAAGTCTTTACTACCCAGGATCTGGAGTTGAGAACCGGGGGTATACCAAGGACCTGGGGTTGAGACCCAGAATCAAAGAACCGGGGGTGAGCTACCCGGGGGTGATGACCCAGGTTTGGCTAATCCGGAGTTGAGCATCCCGGGGTGATGACCCAGGATTGGGGCATCTGGGGGTGATGACCCAGGGTGGGGGCATCCGGGGGTGATGACCCGGAGTTGCTAGTTCGGACTTCGAACACTTTTTTCTTCGTTAATCTTGAATTAACGTCCACGTGTCATGTTAATATTTTTTCCTTCTACACATGTCATATGATAGTTTTCTTTGTGCATGAATTGAGAATTAAGATAATCTATACCTAGAGTAGACGAGTCGTGCCTAGATTAATTAGTCATAGAATCAAAGACGATTCGTGCCTATCAAAATAGGTTATGCTTGATTCTCAATTACATGAATCCTCTTGGTGATGTCGGTAGGGCTTGTAGTTTTTAGCGAGTGATTATGGTTTTGATAGTTGACTTTTTTAATTGGTATAATTACTTGGCTACAAAGTTAGGGTGGATTCGAAACCCTAGGGCCTTTTCAATCCTTGAACTCACATTTAATTCAGTTACTAATTATTTAGATTATTTTACTTTAACAACACTCCAACACTTTTTCTAAAAATTAAGAATTGATTTATAAAATAATGCAACTTAGCCTCTTGATCCCTATAGTATGATACCTAGACTTAACCACTATTCTATTTGAATTGAGGTTTAGCTAGTTATAATTTTTTTTTTTTTGAGGTTTAGCTTAGTTTTAGTTACTCCCTCATTCCATTTGTTAGTCTCGTACTCTCTCTCTTGACGTTTTCATATAAAAAAATCAACTACTTCTGTGTATGATTTTTTGACTTTTTCGTACCATATTAAAGCTCTTGATTAGTACTTTAATTCGGTGCAAAAAAATTGAAAAACTTATCCATGGAAGTACTTAATTTTTTAATTTGAAAAATTACACGACTTTTCGTATGGGACTAACAATTAGGAACGGAGGGAGTAGTAATTTTTGGTGTGAAAAACGACTGATCATTAGGGGCCTTTTTGGCAAATAGAAGAAATAAAAAAAAGACCCAATCTATTTTTTTTTTATAAAAAAGGTCTAACTAAAGAGCTCTATGGAGTTTTAAAAAAGGCCCAAGTCCAAATGTCCAAAACGACAACCCATTACCTCTCAGCTTAATAAAAACATTTCCCAATTCAAGGGGCTTCCCACTTTCCTTGAATTGGTGGAATCTCTCTCTCTCAACACACGTGGGGCAAGCATTTTGCTCGGGATCAAGGCAATATTCAACGCACAGATTTAAAAAAACTGGTTAGAACTTTGGGAATCGATAATATTCTCTTCTCTTTCTCATTACCTATTGGGTTTTGGGGTGTGTGTTCAAGACTAAAACTATGACGGTTTTTTGGATTTAGTAAAGAGGCAATAAAATCACATTTTGGCATTTTGCAAATTTAGCATTCCCCCCTCCCCCATAATCTCTGTATTTCTTCTTCTTTGGATCAAGCTCTCAGCCCAGATATCTAAACTATATAAGCACTTATTTTATATTTCTCGTAAATGAGTCAGAATCTTAGTTGTTAGATGGTTTAATGATAATTGGTTTTAATATAATCATAAGAATAATTTCGTTGTTCTCCCTCAATGACAAAACTTAGTGTCTGTCTCTGTCCAATAACGATTGTGTTGAAACCAGATTCTTGTGCAATCTGCTAAGTTTATTAAAAACTTCATGCCCAGTGGGATAGCCTGAATTATTCATTACTGAATTATTAACAATTGGTTATTCACAGATGTTTTTGGCCCATTATTTATTGACAGATTGATTCACGCAAAATTGGAAACTTTGGGCATTGTTCATTTGCACTCATGTGTTCTTGAGATTATATGTATTTGGTGACTTTGTATTTTGTGTTCTTATATAATGATTAATAAAACTTTATATTTTTTTGGCTTTCTCGTATTGTGATTGTTGCTATAAAAATAGTTTAAGTGGTTACTCTCAATGGCACAATTTTTAGATTAGGCATGGGACGCTAAAAACCGTTGGGCCGACCATGCCGCCAGGATTGATGTTCTGGCCTTTTATAATATGTTTCGACTTCGGTCTTGTTGTCTCGGTTACAGTGATGTGATTTCTTTGTTGTCGATGGTGGGTTGCGACAGTGGCATCTTGTGATCCTATGTCAATGATGGCGATGAAGTTGAGATCGTTTTGGGTGGTTGTGTGTTGGGTGTTTTTCCATTTGTTTTTTTTTTTTTTTTAATCAACTTGTGGTTGATTCGCTTTTCCCTCTCCTCCGACTTAACATAACCATTGTCAACTTTCATCATAAACCTGTTACCTTCCGAAGAAAAAAAAATGGGATTATATTTTTCGTCGGGTCATGTGTATGTTAGCATGACTGTCTCAGGACATAGGATTCTTCTTCCGGGACGGTGGATTGGATAAGAGGAAGGGCAGTTTGTTTTCCCCAAAGCTTTTAAAATTCCAGAAGCGCTGTATTATTTAGTGGATAATAAGTAAACTGGACGCCCTAAATTTTCAACCAATTTAGGTAGAGTTTGTATACAAGATTTTCCATACGTTTTTGCTAGTACTGCTGTTTAACATCCTGTCCTGTTGATGGACCGGATTCAATTCAAATCCGATAAAATTCAAATTTGATCGTATTACAAAAATTTTGTTATCAGAATCTGATTTTTGCAAATTTATTAAGCCAACCTGAAAATGAAAAATAGGACTAGATATAAAACTCCCAAAAAAAGCAAGAGCAAAATTATTGGATCAGGAATACCCGAAAGATCCGATCTGAAAGTTTTCTAATTATCAGAATCATATTAAATGGAGTATCAATCGAATTCGAAGCAGAATGAATCGAACCGTAATCTATGACAGTAATCTCGAGAGGGAATGAGAATGTGATGCTTTTTCTATCTATGATTCTAATGTTTGGAAGGACAGGAATGGGAATGTGATGCCGAGTTTTTCTCATTCTGACGTTTGGCAGTGACAGAAATACTAATGTGATTCCTGATGATATATTCAACCAGGAATCACATTCCTAGACAGAGTGGGAATTTGATCCCTCCCTTATCTCATATGAATCTTAGATTCCTAGCTCATTCATTAAAAAAATGAAATATTTAGACTTTAATTAATTTCTAAAATAATTATTTCCCGCGTAAGATCACTGAATTAATCTAAACATTCCTCCAGGTATCCAATTTCTTGGAATTCGATTTTCGGTAATCTTATTCATATTACTAACCAAGAAAATTCCCAAGAATTTGATTCCAGGTAATCATATTCTTATTCCTACTCAAGATTCGTGTCATCCAAACACAGCCTTAAGGGGAGTGATTTCCACACCCGCCAGATTGGTATCCACACTCTTTTTTTTGTCTTCTAGTGAAATTTTCATGTGTAAAAATTTCACTATAAGACAAAAAAGGGGTGTGAATATCAATTAACTATTTTAATTCATGATTTTTGTCATCTTAATGTTATTATTCCTACTATTCAAGGATCGTGTTATGAAACTTTTTATTTGTTTTTTTTACACCATTTTCTTATAAAATAAGTTGGTGATTCAATCAAATATCTATTGATATTCGGTTGATCTATCTTTTAAGGTTCTTAATACTAAAAGATAAACAGTAAAAAGACCATCAAAGTCGGCACCAAGCATGGATGATGCAGTTCCGGATCAGCTATCCCAACCTTTGCTGTCCCCATCCCTGTCCCAACCCATAACGGCACGGTTTTGGTGCGAACTCCCAATCTTTGCAAAATGCAATTTTGTGGGGGGCCCACTTTCGGGTCCTACATAAACGATCCGAACCGTTGAATAATTTTAAAATAATTATTAACGTGGTCTCAGAGAAAATTAGGCCGATCGGATATTTTTACGTTATTCATCTAATAATTTGATTTTCATTCAGAATTTAGGACCCTATCAATTTGAAAGAATCTTTGGAAAAAGTTATAAAATTGTGGGCTCGGAAACTCATTGATTTAAACCATAAGAGTCGTAGGGCTCATTGATAAGAGCATCCAATAAAAAAATTTATCTTGTTCGGACATCGATAGGTATCAAAATACTAAAAATATGAGGGATCACAACAAGAGCGCTGGAGTGGGTAAAAATATGATTACCCTACTGATAGGCATAGCACGTGCCTATCGAGGTCACCACGAAAGGGTGAATAGCTCGGCACCACATAGGGTATTCGTAAGCCCTGTGCCAAGCTGGTTTGGCAAATGAGTAAGGCCAGAATGAAAGGAATAAAATAATGTACCAGGATGTGCCAGCTCGGTATAAGTCATAAGGGGATACCCCTGGAATGGCCGAGCTGGGGAAGCTACGAGTAAAGCTCGAATAGCCTTCTGGAATACATGGACTCAGCTCGGCGCGAGTAGCTGAGTTATGTACGAGTCATGCCGAGCTACGTGGAAGCACGACACCGCCACGGATAAGGCGGTGGGACATTCCAGAATAATCTGAGACGGTTCCTTATGAGATAAGGGGCAATCCCGTGAAATAGGGGATTGATATGGGAAATCCTGATGAGAATAGGAGTGCACCCCATATAGGAAAGGATTCCTAAAAGAAATGGGAAACAAAGGCACGAGATGCCTAATATGAAGAACATCTACACCTATAAATACAAGACAAAAACCATGACAAAAGGTACGACGTGAAACCTATTTTCATATGCGTTGTGATTTGAGCGTTCAGAGTACGTGATACTAACTTAGGCATCGGAGGGCCTTTGCCAACGAGAGGCAAAGGTGCTCTAACCCTTTCTATGTCTTGCAGATTTAGTGTTGACTCAAGGAAGCACGTGATCCAGGGTTACGTGGATTTATCCCCGTACAATTGGCGCCGTCTGTGGGAAAAGCTAACAACAAAGCTCGATCCCTTCCAACAGAGATCAACGATGGTGCTTTCGGAGCCTCTTCTGTGCACTCCACGACGGAGGGATGTGGAAGATGATGGGACCACGCTTGTGTATACTACGAGAAAGAACACAAGGATGGACAAAACTCTCCTGATTCTGAGAGCACCACAGAAAAAGCCAGCAGCAAAGAGGTTCGACATAGGGAATATCCCTGAGATTCCAAAATTCAGGGATACACGCCTAATACGCCATGGTTCTCCAAGGGCAGGACACTCAAAGACACCACCAAGAGGTGGGGCGGCCTCCACCCGACGTGAGCGGGGAAGGAGCCCCCCAAGGAGGGATGGTCACAGGCACACGAGGAATCGAGATAGGGAAGATAGCCTTGACAGAAAGGAACAAGAGGCAGAGGAATTGGCCCGTGAAGTCACTCGACGAGAACGAGAGATTCAGGACCTAAAAAAGCAGCTCCAAGAGAAAGAAAAAGACCTACGCTCACGGACGAGATCCGTGCACCATGAGCAAGAGAAGAAAAGTCGTCATTACGACAACGTCTCCACCGACCGAGCAGTCTCTCCACGAAAAAGGAGAGATAGGAGCATTTCTGTTGAGAAAAGAGACAGAAGAAAACACGCTAGGGACAGATATGAGAGGTCTGGTTCCAACGAGCATATTCCTGAGCAGTACGTGAGAAGGAGGGACGCTGGCCGAGCTGAAGGAGGTCTAAAAACTGCACGAGAGGCAGCAAAGGAAGCCCTAGGCCAGATCTCCAAGTCACCACTGGCTCATTGGATTCACGCGAAGAAGACGCCGAGCAGGGTAAAACATTCAGCGTTCATTCCCTATGAAACTAGCACGGACCCTGTGGCCCATATCCAACACTATCAGCAGGCCATGTTTATGCATGAGCAAGATGATGCTTTGTTATGCAAAATGTTCCCTTCTAGCTTGGGAAAGGTGGCTCTAAGTTGGTACCACAAGCTCCCAGAGGGGTCAATCCTATGTTGGGCTCAATTAGCTGAAGAATTCACTGCTCGGTTTTTAACAAGCCGAGCAGCTCCTAAAACTTTTGATGCATTGACTTCTATGAGACAGAAAGATGATGAGACGCTGCGGCAATATTCCAAACGTTATTAGGAGACCTTCAACGAGATTGAAAATTGCAGTGAAGAGTATGCTCTGGCAACATTCAAGACAAGCTTGCCCATGCATAGTAAGTTACGGGAATCACTTACTATGCATCCAGTAAAAACGGTGGCCAAACTTATAGAAAGAATCCAGGAGCATGCACGGGTGGAGGATGACATCCTACAAGCTGGAGGAAGAATTGTGGCAGGGCAACCCCAGCTTCCAGAAAAGAAGTCCGTAGAGTCAAGGGTGTACAAGAAGGAGTATACAACAGGACGGAAGGACTACACTCAGCAAAAGAAAGAAAAAGCTGATCCAGACCCCAAGTCATACTTCAGCGTCATGGCAACTTTCAATATACCTATCTACAAAATGCTGTATAGGATCAAGAATGAACAATGGTTCAGGAGACCCCCAAAGATGACTGGGAACCCAGAAAAGAGAAGGGCTACCAATCAGCACTGCAGCTATCACAGGGATTGGGGCCATACGACTGAGAATTGTGTGGAGTACAAGAAGTTCCTAGATGAGAAGGTGGCAGAGGGCCACCTAAAGGAATTCTTGGCAGATAGTAAGAACGATGCCGAGCTGATAGAAGAAATGGACTACGAGAAGGGTCCAAAGGGAACGATCCATATGATACATGGATTAGTTGCCCTCTGATAAGCCCCCAAAAGTGTTAATAATGGGGCTTATCTCGCTCACTTTGATCACACACACGCGCATATTATTGCTTTGAACTATTGATTTTGCGCAAGGTTGTGTTTTTGTTATTAGCAAGAAGAACGGGAGAAAAAGACGTGTTTTAACGCCACGTAATGTCCAAGGGATGCCCGAGCACCGGAGGCCACATGGCACCCCGCCACCGAGTCCCGGGAATCAAGGAATGAAGTTTTGAACAAGACTTGGGAAGCCTAGAGGTCATGTAAACAAGCCGGAAGATCAAGGGATCAAGCCTTAGAAAATTCTCAGTTTTTACTCTTTCAACCGGTAGAGCATTTTTGCTCTACAGGTAGAAGCGTTCCAGTAAGTCTTTCAACCGGTAGAGCATTTTTGTTCTACCGGTTGAAGCTGCATTTTTCTGCAACTTTTGAGCCCGATCAAGAAATATCTAGTGGCAAATTTGTAATAACTTTGGTCGACTTTTGGGGCCTTTATAAGGTCTTCAACCTCAGAATTTTAGGGTTATCACTACCTAAGCTTAGTTCTTCACTCTCTCTCTCTACCTCCATAGTTGTTCTTAGCTTAAGCTCTACCTTCTCTCTAGTTTTTGAAGCACTTCCATTTAGTTTCAAGGTAATTGTTCTTCCTTAATGTTGTAGTAAGTGTTGAGACCTTTATATAAATCTAGTTTATTTCCGTTTTTGTCGGTTAATTCGTTTTCTTGTTTTTCTAGTTATTTCCTTTGAAAACTCTTGTTCTTATTAGTTGTTTGATTAATTCTCAAGTGTTAATGTTGTAGGCAAACCTAGGATTAATCATAAAAATCAGTTTTTAGAGTTATTAAACATGTTTTTAGTTTTCTTCCAATTCATAGGCTTAATTTCTAGCATAATGTGTGAGTAGTTTTAATAGGCTTAGTCATGGGGTGATTAACACTCCATGACTTGGGTTTAATCCGTCCATCTCGTGTATATGGCATACATCGCTTGTTTACCGAAAATTTGGGGTTTCACTTTTATGTACCAAAGAGTGGGTTTGTTAATCCTTTTGATCACCCGTAGCCAGGAGCTTGACTACTTGGCACGGGTGATGCTTTGGGCGATGTCAACTCATTCGTTTGCAAAATGTCCCGAAAACCCTTAATCTTTGGTAAACACATTTTTCTAGTAAAGGTTTTAAACTCTAAATCTTCCGTTCGGGGTCATTTAACGATGCCCCGAGCCGGTAATCAAGAGGGGATGGATTAACCCGAGTCATGGTAGTTAACTACCCCTAGACTTCGCCTTAGCTTGTATTAGTCTTTTTAATTCCGAGTCGTTCTCGAAGTCGAGAGAATTCCACCAAACTACAAAGCCAAGTTTGCCGCTTTAAGGCTAAAACCTACACTTGCAAGACAACTCTCACGCCGGGTGCGTTCGGTCCCTGTGGATTCGACCCGGTCTTACCGGTTATAATGCTACCGCCGGCCTAACCCTACGCTTGGGGAAATAATAGTTGATATACAATCCAAGGTAGCAAGCACCCTCTACACAAATAATGAAATAAGGCACATCCAGAGGGTCAACGGACAAGCAAAACAAGTCATGAAGCTCGGCATGAAGAGGCCGAGAGCGGAAGGGGTCATGGAGACCCCAATCACCTTCACTGACGATGACCTAGATGGGGTATCAGTACCCCATAACGACGCACTAGTAGTTACCTTACGAATAGGGGAATACGACGTGGAGAAAATCCTTGTTGATCAAGGGGCAAGCACAGAAATCATGTACTATGACGCCTTCAAAAGAATGGAACTGCCAACCAGCTCATTGCAGAAGTGTCTCGTCCCCCTAGTCGGCTTCAGTGCACAGACAGTGTGGCCTATGGGAAAGGTCACACTGCCCGTCCGAGCGGGGTCAGTAGTACTAAAGACGGATTTCCTCGTGGTAGATATCCCTTCCTCTTATAACGTGATCATAGGAAGAACATGGATGCACAAAATGAAGGCAGTCTCCTTAACTTATCACCAGAAGATCAAATACCCCGGAGCAGATGGAATAGAGTGCATCAAAGGAAACCAAAAGGTGGCCGATCAATGTTTCACCATGGTCTTGAAAAAATCCCCAAGGGCCGAGCTGGTACAAACGGTTGAAGTTCCAGACCAACCAACTTTGGAAGACGTCGGAGGCGATCCCACCAAGAAGATGGTGGAGGGATTGAAAAAGATACAGGTTCAGGAAGACGATGCAGAAAAGTATCTCCTAATTGGCGAAACCCTCTCCGAGCTGGAGGAAAGAGATTTGGTCACCTTTTTGAAAGACCACATCGACGTGTTTGCTTGGACCCCCCAGGAGATGCCGGAAATAAATCTTGAAGTCATCTACCACCACCTGAACGTTGACCCTCAGCACAAGCCAGTTGTGCAGAAAGCGAGGAGGTCGGCACCACAGCACGCAGACGCTGTAATTGAGGAAGTAGAGCGGCTACTAGAAGTGGATGCCATACGTGAAGTGAGCTATCCGGACTGGCTGGCCAACACTGTGGTGGTCAAGAAGAAGAATGGAAAGTGGAGGGTATGTGTGGACTTTACAAGCCTCAACAAAGCATGTCCCAAAGATAGCTTCCCGCTTCCCAGGATTGATCAGCTTGTGGACGCTACATCAGGCTATGAGAGGATGAGTTTCCTAGACGCATATCGGGGATACCATCAAATAGCCATGTACGAACCCGACCAAGAGAAGACGTCTTTTATCTCCCCCAGGGGGCTCTACTGCTACAAAGTTATGCCATTTGGGCTACGGAACGCTGGAGCAACCTATCAAAGGCTGGTGACTAAGATGTTTAAAGAACAACTCGGCAAAACTATGGAGGTCTACATCGACGACATGGTAGTCAAGAGCAAGATGAAGCCTGATCACCTCGCCGACCTAAAGGCAACTTTCAACGTTCTGAGAGAATACAAGCTAAAGTTAAACGCTTCCAAGTGCGCATTCGGAGTCAGCTCGGGGAAGTTTCTTGGGCACCTAGTTACTAAAAGAGGGATTGAAGCCAACCCAGATCAAATCACGGCCCTGCAAGGCCTTCAAAGCCCAAAGACCACGAAGGAGGTCCAAAGGCTAACAGGGATGGCAGCAGCACTCAATCGTTTCATCAGTAAGTCCTCAGACCGCTGCAGACCTTTCTTTCAACTTCTAAAGAAGAGAGAAGGCTACGAATGGGGAGCCGAGCAGGAACAGGCTTTCCAAGAGTTAAACGTTTACTTGTCATCACCTCCTTTACTCTCTACTCCAGAAGCTGGGGAGCGGTTGATATTGTTAGATGCTGAGACACGTTACCTACCGCTAGAGAAGTTGGTATACGCTCTCGTCATTGCATCAAGGAAATTGCCCCATTACTTCTTGCAGCATCCCATCACTGTGTTCACCGAGCATCCATTGAGGGCTTTGCTTAGGAAGGCAGATTTTTCGGGGAGGATCTCGAAGTGGTCTATAGAGCTGAGCCAATTCGACCTCGATTATCAGCCTAGAACGGCAATCAAAGGCCAAATTTTGGCTGATTTTATAGCAGAATTTACCCCAACAGTGGCTCCACCGCCACCAGCTCTCCACGAGAAGGAGCAAGTCAACAATCCCGAGCAGCCAACGAAAATGGCCAAGTTAGATCCAGACGAATGGAGGCTTTACGTTGATGGATCAGCCTGCAACAAAGGGTCTAGGGCAGGGGTAGTACACTTTTCTCCAGAAGGATTGGTTTTGGAGCAAGCACTACGATTGGGATTTAGTGCTACTAACAATATGGCAGAATATGAAGCCTTGATCGCTGGACTAAGGAGTGCCCTGGAACTCAAGGTAAAAAAGTTGAGAATATTTTGTGACTCACAGTTAGTGGTTAACCAACTTTCAGGAGAATATGCTACGAAAAGCGAAAAGATGGCCGCATACTCAGAAGTGGCCAAAGACCTTCTTGACAGACTTGATGAGGTGCACATCCAGCAGATCAGCTCGGGCCAGAATGCACATGCAGATTCGTTGGCTTGCTTAGGATCAGCAGTCAGGACGGAATATCGCCGCACGGTGGCGGTGGATTACCTGAGCGAACCAAGCATTGGCCGATCTGTTGAGATCGTGATGGAAATAGAGTTTGGGCCGAGCTGGATGGACCCAATAGTGGCATACCTCCGAGATGGAACGTTGCCAGAAGATAAGAGGGAAGCCCACAAAATCAAGACCAAGTCAGTACGTTTCTGGCTCTCTCCAGAAGGTAAGCTTTACAGAAAGTCTTTCCTTGGTCCATATTTATTATGCGTGCACCCAGCCCTTGTTCAGAAGTTCCTCCATGAGATCCATGCTGGAACTTGTGGGGGACACACTGGTGGTAGGTCCATAGCCCACCGAGCAATATCCCAGGGATATTGGTGGCCTTACATGCAGGAGGATGCAAAGGCTTTTGTCAAGAAGTGCGAGAAGTGCCAGAGATATTCCCCTCTTATCCGAGCTCCAGCAGAGGATTTGCTGCCGCTAACCAGCCCATGGCCATTCGCCCAATGGGGATTGGATATCGTGGGTCCTCTCCCTATGGCAACGGGGAAACGAAAATTCCTACTGATTGGCACTGACTACTTCACCAAATGGATAGAGGGGGAAGCTCTTGCCAAAATCACAGAAGCTATGGTGGAAAAATTTGTGTGGAATAAGATAATCACCAGGTTTGGAGTACCTTACTCCATTATATTAGATAACGGGTCCCAGTTCGGCAAGAAGTTCAAAGCTTTCTGTGCCCAGTACGGCATCAGGAATTATTACTCAACCCCTGCCTACCCGCAGAGCAATGGCCAGGCAGAGGCCTCAAACAAGACTATCCTAAAGAGTCTTAAGAAGAGGTTGGAAAAGAAGAAAGGAAAATGGCCAGATGAACTCCCAGCCGTGCTTTGGGCGTACAGAACCACCCCACGGCGATCTACGGGAGAGACGCCGTATTCCCTTGCGTATGGGACAGAGGCAGTGATTCCCCTAGAGATTGGTTTGCCCACTATTCGCACTACTCTTGTGGAATCAGGGGGCAATGATAAAGCCCTGGCCGAGCAACTAGATCTCGCTGAAGAAAAAAGAGAGCGGGCACTCATTACCTTAGCAGCATACCAGGAACAGCTACGAAGGAGCTACAACAAGAAGGTGCAGCCAAGGGAATTCAAAGTCGGCGATCTAGTCCTGAGGAAAGTGTTGGCCAACACTAAAATGTCCACTGATGGAAAACTTGGACCGAACTGGGAAGGCCCATACAAGATCGTGGGGATCGCTGGCATTGGGGCCTACCGCTTGGCCGACCTGGATGGAGACCCAATTCCACGACCATGGAATGTCCAGAACCTTAGAAAATTCTTCCAGTAATTTGTTTATGTGATTACGAATACAATCACATTTCTTATTAGTGAATACGAATAGATTCACACTTGTTTTTAGCACCTAGTTGGGATTACGAACAAAATCACCAGCATTAGTTATTCAGATTTGTCTTTATTAATGTTTCCAGCATTAATGAATTTTCATCTTTTATTATCATGATTTCGATTAACACGAACCACAATTTTTTACCTTGAGTTTGATTCCTATTGGGGAGCAGAGAGGTGTTTAGATTTGCAACGAGTATTGCAAAACGTACTAAGTATGAATGAACTTAGATTTGCAACGAGTATTGCAGAACATCCTAAGTATGAATGAACTTAGATTTGCAACGAGTATTGCAGAACAGCCTAAGTATGAATGAACTTAGATTTGCAACGAGTATTGCAGAACAGCCTAAGTATGAATGAACTTAGATTTGCAACGAGTATTGCAAAACATCCTAAGTATGAATGAACTTAGATTTGCTGCGAGTATTGCAAAACATCCTAAGTATGAATAAACTTAGGATTCGCAACGAGTATTGCAAGAAATCCCAAGTATGAGAAGACTTGAAACTATGATGAACATCGCAACAGTTGCTAAGTATGAAAACACTTAGGCTATACTCAGCATGCAAATACTTAAGCAAAATATCCAAAGTACGAGAAACTAGTGCACCAAACGTTAGAAGAGGCCACACACGGCCGAGCAGGACCGCGCAGGGTCAGGAGCAAAAGTATCAAGGCAACGGGCCACAAGCGGCCAAATAAAGCCACACAGGGCCAAGAGTGGAGTTTAAAAAGAGACAAGAGAAACAGCAGGCATCAAGCCTCTTCACCGAGCTGATCAGCATCGGTGGCATGACTGGGATCAGGGCAATTACCTCCAACAGAGCTCCCAATGTTGCCATCGTTTGCAATGGTAAGGTCGGTAAGGGTATCCTCGATCTGCGGCTGCTCAGAGGGAAGCACGGGCTGATCAGGTTGAGCCTGAGAATCAGTTTGGGCTTCGGCAGCAGCTGTCTCGCTCGGCAGCTCCATGTTAGTCCAGTAAGGGGAAGACTCGTCAACGCCAAGCTTCTTGAGGCAACGCCGCCAAGCCGCCCCCCAGATGGTATCCTGCACGGCTGGCATTTGAGCTTTGTAGTGCTCCGTGACCTCCAGGACAGCTCGGTCGTACTCCGCCGCTGCCTTAGCCTCTGCCGCCGTCAATTGGTTACTCAAACTGAGCTCGACTTCCTCCGACCTCTTCACTAGGTCATCATTTTTCTCTCTCAGTGCCTCCACTTCAGCTCGGGCTTCCTTCAGGGACTGGGAGTATTGGGCGTTCTCCTTCTTAGCCCTCTCTGCCCTCTTTTGCTCCTTCTTCAGCTCCCTCTCGGCCTCCTTAGCTCTCTCAAAACCCACATGGGCCTTCTGCATGATCTGTTAAGACAAAGACACCAGAACGTGAGCACGAGTCTGCACACAAGAAGGAGACAATAGAAATATGTTTACCTTGGCACTGGACTGAAAAACAGACTTCATCAGCACTTCGTAAGAACTATTCTTCTCCCTCTCTATGTCATTGGGGAGAAGAGCGACTCTGGCGACGCCGAACGCCACGTCGGTGGAAGAGATTTTGTCAGTATCATTGACGGGGGTGCCGTCAGGGCGAGCAAGCGTTGGGGCCCAGGGCTGTGCCAGCGACTGAAGTTCAGGCAGGGATAAGTTGGAATCCCCAGTTCTTCTCCTCTGTGCGGGAGGCTGGACTTGCTGGGGACTCCCCGCTGGTCTCTTCTCCCTCTGACGATCAGTGAGGGAAGGGGATGGTGATTGAGGTGGTTGGGTGGATCGAGTGACCGGAGGAGCACGGGATGCTCCGCCGAGGGTCAGTTGATCCAGGAGGTTGATCGGTTGCAGAGGCATCTCTGAACGGTCTGGCGAAGGAGAGTAACCCGGCGAATCGTCCGAGTCTACTAGTAGGGCAGATTGCTCGGCAATTTCACGGGTAAGAGCGCGATAGTCGAACGCACCTGGTTCTTCTTCTCCTTCTTCTTCCTCTTCTCTTGTTTCTTCTTCAGCTACTCTGCCGGATGTGCTCGGATCTAAGTCAGTACGCACTAGGATTGGGATGGCGGTTTGGATCTCGGGGATATGGGCAAAGGTGACTTGCCTCTGAAGATCTTCAGGAGCTTGGGACCGTGATGACCTTCGTTTGGCTCGGCCTCTGCGGGCACGAGTTCTTTCTCGATCAGCTGGTCGGCCTGTGGCAATCACGGAAGAAGGTGGCGGCCAGGCGTGCCTTGTCCTGGGCTCTCCCTCTCTTCTGATGTTTCCCCAGTAGAATGGTGTGTAACCCAGCAACCGATGGGCTGCACGACCAAGCCCTACAGGAGTTGGTTCAAAACTGTCGAACCAAAGGGCCTTGGCAATGTCCTCGCGGTGGAGCTTGCCGTAGATCAGGCGGCCACCGTGGTTAAGGTTATCCGCTGCAAAACAACACGACATAAAAATGGTCAGCCACAACTCGGGAAAAGATAAGGAATAAAACCAGCTCGGGAATGAAAATACTAACGTAGTCCGCCTGTGGTAGTGGGGCAGGCAAAGCCAATGATCTTCCCCTCAGCGTCTCTAGGCTGCCAGTTGCCAGTGACTACAAGACAGTCATCTGCCTCTCCCTTTGAGGAATTTGGTAGATCGGTGATGAGCTTCTGTTTGGGGTCCCTAGCTTTGAAATAGTAATTTTTGTGCTCTGTAGGGACTACACTATAGAGGTAGTGCAAGTCCCACCAATCAAGGTGAAGACCGAGCAGCCCGTTAAGGGCAACTGTGCCCATAACTACCCTGACAAAATTGGGGCAGAGTTGCATAGGGTTTAACTGGCATCTACTGCAAACTTCCCTGAAAAAGGGGTGTAAGGGGAGTCTCAAGCCACCCTCAACTATAAAAATCAAAGGAATGTGAATCCTAGTCTCGTCCTGACCCTCTTCTTCTAAGTCTTCTGATCTATTCAGCCGGAATTGAACGTCGGCGGGGATACCATACGTCCTACGAAATTCGATTACTTTTTCTGGGGTACTTAATAGGGTTCTGTGCCTACCCATTACTCTTGGAAATTAGGGTTTCACAGTTGAAACCCAGACGAGGAAGATGAACAGATGCGAGAGAAAACGATTTGGGCGAAACAGAAATTTCTTGGTTCAGATGGCAGAAAAATCTAAGGAAGAAGCACTTACGAGAAAAAGTGAACTCAAGTAGATGCTTTCCGACAGAGAACGGAGGGTATCGGTGCTTTCCGACGACGGACGGAGGAAGGACTGAGGTTACCAAAAACTTGAAACGTCGTTAATGGCAGACGAAGTCTTCTCTTTCTTTTTGCTTCTGACGAAATGAAGTAAAGATGGGAAGAAGGAGAGTTTTTGAGAGACTAAGGGTTTTGGGGGAAGAAAAAATAATCATTATCCCGCCCAAAACCCCATAAAGTAGGGCATGACGTACGAGAAACGTCACCCCAAATCGTCCTTTGGGCTTATCTGATGACCAACGGGTCACTTCGCATTTAATGCAGGAATATCCCTGTTCCCCACGCGAGGGGAAGCATGCGAGAGAAGCATCAGGAACCGTTGAAGCTCTGCGCACTACTGATGCATAACAGTAGCAGCAGAGCTGGGGAGCAATTGGAGTGGGTAAAAATATGATTACCCTACTGATAGGCATAGCACGTGCCTATCGAGGTCACCACGAAAGGGTGAATAGCTCGGCACCACACAGGGTATTCGTAAGCCCTGTGCCGAGCTGGTTTGGCAAATGAGTAAGGCCAGAATGAAAGGAATAAAATAATGTACCAGGATGTGCCAGCTCGGTATAAGTCATAAGGGGATACCCCTGGAACGGCCGAGCTGGGGAAGCTACGAGCAAAGCTCGAATAGCCTTCTGGAATACATGGACTCAGCTCGGCGCGAGTAGCTGAGTTATGTACGAGTCATGCCGAGCTACGTGGAAGCACGACACCGCCACGGATAAGGCGGTGGGACATTCCAGAATAATCTAAGACGGTTCCTTATGAGATAAGGGGCAATCCCGTGAAATAGGGGATTGATATGGGAAATCCTGATGAGAATAGGAGTGCACCCCATATAGGAAAGGATTCCTAAAAGAAATGGGAAACAAAGGCACGAGATGCCTAATATGAAGAACATCTACACCTATAAATACAAGACAAAAACCATGACAAAAGGTACGACGTGAAACCTATTTTCATATGCGTTGTGATTTGAGCGTTCAGAGTACGTGATACTAACTTAGGCATCGGAGGGCCTTTGCCAACGAGAGGCAAAGGTGCTCTAACCCTTTCTCTGTCTTGCAAATTTAGGGTTGACTCAAGGAAGCACGTGATCCAGGGTTACGTGGATTTATCCCCGTACAAGCGCATCAAGGCATTGGAGGGCCTCTACCTTCTACCACCATCCATGCAGTTTGAAGGGTTAATGCAAAAGCAGGCCATGGCAAGCGAGCTACTCTACCTCTGTAATTATCCATGAATTTGGAGGGATCAAACAGGAGCACACCAAGGCAATGGAGCGCCTTTACTTTCTCTCATCACGCAAGAATCTGGATGGTCCATGCAAAGGCAAGCGAAGGCAATGGAACAGCTCGTCTTTCTACTATCACGCACGAAGCTGGATGGTTCATGCAAAAGCAAGCCAAAGCAAGAGAGCGACCTTCTGCCATCATATAAGAAGTTAAAGGCATTATAGCATAAGCAAGCAAATGCAAGAGAGCAACCTCCTTTTTTGCAGTATCTATGGAGTTTGAGGGACTGCCCCAAATCAAGGGAATGACTCTACTTGCTAAACACCCACCGAATTAGAGGCATCATAGGAGAAGCAAGCCACGTCAAGGGATCAACTCTTCTTCCTTCAATCATCCATGAAGTTGGAGGAGAAACTTTGATATCACACTGTTTGGAGTGCTTTGACTCTCAAATTTAACTATGAGACAAAGGATGTGCCAGTTCTTTTGAAAAGTCACATGAACAATCTGTCCACGTGATCCATCACATGTTGCTTTATTTGATTTGGTTGACTGAACTAGGAATTTTAATCCAAGTTGCCTACGTACCCCAAAGGGATTAAGTCAAACGTAGTTCAATTAAAAATTATTTTTGTTTTTGAATGACTGAGCTTGAAATTTAAGCTGCCTACGTACCCAAATGGGATCAAGTCAAACGTAGTTCATATTTTTTGATTTTTTTTTTTTGAATTTGTCATGCACAGTTTAAACTCATGCGGGCTAGGAGCAACATGCAGTTTAGGCTCTTGCGTCAGGAGTGACTCGCAATTTAGGCTCATGCATCGGGGAGGGTTGTTGAATCTTCAAGTTTTCGAAGACGGCAGACAGTTTAGGCTCTTTATCCAGGAGAATATTTGAACTTGATGTGCTTTAAGGATTAACTTGCTGAGTTGGTGGAGCTATGAGGCTTGAAGGCTCAAAGACTGTCATGATCAAGTATGACGTTGCTTCATCTTCGTCCTCATTGTAGTTGTACTCCGATCTTGGTGAACCAACAGAAGAATCAGACTCTTCGGAGGAAGGCTCTCCTCTTGCTTTTAATTCACTTCAAGAAGAGTTTTCTTGGCGCCACTCATCTTGATGCTTTGGTTCAACGTCATCTTCTTTTTCAGAAATTGCTATGGTAAGCTCCATGTCATGAGCTCATTAAGCCAGTTTTTTAAAAGTCTTTGGTTTTATGCCTTGCAAAATGTATTGAAGGCTCCAACACATCCCTTTGGTGCACATCTCAATGGCCGAGGCTTCTGATATGCGATCTTTGCAATTAAGGCTCAAGCTTCTCCATCTATTGATGTAGTCAATGATCGACTCATCTTCTTGTTGAAGAGTGTTGCTTAGTTCAGTTATGTTGACAATGCGCCATGTGCTGAAAAACCTATTGAGGAAATCCCACTGCAATTGGTCCTAACTGTCTATGAAATTCGGCTTCAAGTCTATGTACCAGTCAAAAGCATAATCTTTCAATGACCGTACAAATTGTTTGACGAACAAATCTCCATCTGTCCCAGCACTGCTACATGTCTCCACGAAGTGTGCAACATGTTGTTTGGGATTGCCCATTCCATCGAATTGCAAAAATTTTGGAGGCTGATAATTTTCCGGCATCTTCAATTGTTCTATCCTCCGTGTTTACGGCTTAGTGTATGACCAAAATATTTGAGAACTCCTCGCATCTTTTTCAGCAGTTGCCCCCATGATGAATTCCTTCAATTTATTAACAGGTATTAATCCATTATTGGAGACTTGACTTTTGTTACGTGAAGTCTCTGAGTTTGTTGAGACTTTGAGTACCTTCGCGTGAAACTAAGAAAATTTCTTCTGGAGTAGCTTCTTGCGAGGTTTTGAGGATTTCTTCTTGAGTAGCTTCAGGCAATGTTTTGAGAACTTCATGTGGAGTTTCTTCAGTAATAGATTCAGATGAATTTTTTGCGCTACACCTTGACGTTCTCACTTGATCCACCTTATCTGAAAGCTCTTTAAGTTGAGTTTTTTTTTTTTTTATCGTTGATCATGCTTCACAAGCTTTTCAAGAGTCTTGGTCAATGCCGCAATTTGTTCCTCAAGAGTAGACGATTGCACCATCATGATTGGCATGACTTCGTCATCAGAGTAATCAAGAGACTTGAAGTGTAGATCTTCAAAAGGAGTGGGAGGTACAGATTTGTTGCTTTTTGTCGACCTTTAGAAGATGGATGGTTGCATGAGCACTTGGTCACCTATCGAGGGGTCAACTTCTTTTGCCCCCAACATGCTTGAGACGATGTACGATTTGCTTGGTGTCACGGGAGATGCACTCTTATTTTCTGCAGACATATTTGATAATATGTGTAAGCTTCAAAGTTGATTTGGAAAGAGAAGAGATGAGAGGCAGAGATTGTCACACCGGGCGTGCCAAAATTTGTATCACACAAATTTCGTGTCTGCGAAAAAGATGGAAATATGTTGACCAAAGTCGATTTTATTGATTTGAGAAATTAGGGTTACAATCTCTGTAGCAATTTCTAATGAGAGAAAATAATCATCTGGTTCTTCTCTTCAAGAGTTTGATTCGAGGGCTTGATGCTTGTTCTCGAATTTGAACAGCAAGATCTTATTTGGTCTTTGCGAAGATGACGGCGAATTTAATGGATATTGATTTGAGGGATTTGAAGCTTCTTCTCAAGTTGAATTGTTTGATCTTCTTCAATTTTGTTAGAAAAAGATGACGAATTTGTGGTCGTTGACTTGAGGGCTGTGGAGCTTCTTCTCAAATCGGTCTTTGAGATCTTCCTCAATTTGGTTGAAGGAGATGCGAATTTGCAGATGTTGATTTGAGGGCTTGGGAGCTTAGTCTCAAATTGGAATCTGAGATCTTTTTCAATTTGGTAGAAGGTGATTGATGACTTGTGGATTTGGCTTGAGCGTTCTTCGGAGCTTTGAAGCTTTGATCTGAAGAGACGTCTTGGTTGTTGTGAACTTGAATGTTCTTCACAGCTTTGAAGCTTTGATTTGAAAAACCGTCTTGCTTGATGCGGGCTTGGAAAATTCTGAAGGGCTTTGGAGGTTTTGATCTTCAGACGTCTAGAGCTTGGATGCTTAAATGTGTGTTTGACTTCAATGAATTCTGAAGGGCTTTAAGGCTTGATCTTCAGAGCTCTAGGGCTTGAATGTCTGACTTCAAGGAATTCTGAAGGGCTTTCAGGCTTGATCTTCAGAGCTTTTGAAGCTTCAATGTCTTCATGGAAAAATATGAGAGAGAGCACCTCTATTATAGGGATGTGGGATGGAGAGTTTATGGAAGACTGCAATTCTTTCCATAGTTATCTCTTTAATTATTTACTTATTTTATTTAAAGAAAAATAATTAGAATTATATAAATACCTTTTTCTCCTATTTATTTTTTGGAAAGACAATTATATAAAACGTGACATAGAATTTATCAATTTATTTCACCAAGTGGCATAATTTGATTGGCCAATCTTGATAAATAAATAACTGTGTCATTTTGACATGTGGCGCCATTTAATTAGTCCCTCCACATACCTCTGACTTTTGACTTATAAACACATGGCAACATTTGATTGACCACTTATTGTGCTCAGACTTTTGACCTACAGACACTTGACAGCATTTGATTGATTTGTCTATAAAACTTTGACTTTGACTTGTGGACACTTGACAACATTTAATTAGCCAATTTATGTGCCCTAGCAACACGTGGTAGGTTGTGATAGGCCAGAAATTTTACGTGTCTACAAGTACACCACACTTGCACACTACTTGCACACCAATGTGATGTGGCGGATGAGGAGAAACCCATCATTTCAGGTGGGCCACACATTGTGCTTCTCCTTATCTGCCACATCACCTTAGTGTGCATGT
This sequence comes from Vaccinium darrowii, assembly GCA_020921065.1. Classification (NCBI taxonomy): domain Eukaryota; kingdom Viridiplantae; phylum Streptophyta; class Magnoliopsida; order Ericales; family Ericaceae; genus Vaccinium; species Vaccinium darrowii. The sequence goes on from CM037154.1 coordinate 33,807,925, forward strand.
GGTGTGCAAGTGTGGTGTACCCATATTATTTTCCGTTTCCTTACTTGAAACTTTAAAATTGGACAACGAAGTTGGGATGAAGGGAGTAGTTGTTTTCTGTTCTCTCATTAGAATTTCACAGAGATCAAATTTTTTTAAAAAAATAAAAAATTAGATTTGATCCACCTTGTCCCTTGTGGACGTACTTTCAAAGTTACAATTTTCACGGTTGACTTGCAACTCTCACCGAATTAACTTTGTTCATATCCTAATATTGGTCATATGTTCTTTGTACTTTCTTTTATGTATTTCATGTGTTGCGTACTTGCGTTGCGTGTTTTGGCTTAGATCTATGTATTAAATTCTTTGTAGGTGCCGTTGGGTATTTCTTGAACGAAACATCATTCGACAATAAAACAAAAAAGGGTAATACCTATACACGAAAAAGAAAATGCAACCTATTGGTTAGTAAATTTCTATATTTTTTTTTGTTGCAATTCTAACTACCCAAGCCACTATTAGAGAAATCTATTGGCTAGTTGAATTAGCTTTATTCAGGCGGTAGGTGGCATTGGGTAGTTTATCTGTAAGTGGATGTCGTGTACGTATACTCAATTCACAAAAAAAAAGAAAAAACAGAAGAGACAAATGATAATGCCGTAATAGTTTTGATTATGCTAAATTATTGGAGTCTTGTATAACTTGAGATTTGCCTTTTGAGCCATGTGGTTAGACTAAGGGCATCCTTATCAGGAGCACCAAAATTTGCACCAAATTTAACTTCAAAAACACCTTTTATAAATTTAGCAAGTCACTATCCAAAAATTCCCAAAATTAGACTCTCTATCTAAATTTTACTATATTAAACTATTCCCTTCAAGTCTTAAAAAAAAAAAAAAAAATTCCCCCTAAGAAACTCATTTCCCCACCTGGGGAGTTGTGATCTGTGACACCACATATTGCAAATTGCACCACACCTGGGCCCCCTGCCCCTCTCTCGCTCTTACTTTCCGTGTAGCTGGCATTGTGATGATGGAGAGGGTTGGTTTTGTTGCATGAACAGTGACTACTCAAACTTGAGTAGTCACTGTAGCAAAGCTACAAATTTTGTAAATTTGTAAAATATTTGTTAAGTCTGATTTTGAAGGATTTTGTTACATTTCACTCATCAAATTTAACTTTCAAGTAATTTGTTAAGTCTGATATTGATGCTCTAAAAGAGTGAGGATGTCAGTTGAGGCGGGTCGCTATAGGTGGTATCAGAGCACAACCTTAGTCTACTTGGTGGGGGCAACCTCTAGAATCTGTACGAGCCACCTTTTGAATTCATGAGTAAGAGTAAAGTGTCATGCAGAGCTCAGTGCTACACCATGACTATCGGAGAAACGTTACTGGGTCATGTGGTGCAACGAGGACTTTGTATATAAAATGTGGAGAGATTGTAAAATCCCAAATCAACTAAGTATAAGATGTGTACCTATATAAGGAAACCCAAGCAGCTAAGTATAATTCGAGGATAACTTTTGACCCATTGGATTAGGCTAAGGATTAGAAGGTCATTTGGGACGGCCTTGACAAAAATTCTTAAGTACGCCTATGTTTTAACTAGAGGTGGTAAATGTGTGGATTGGGTTGGGTTTGAGCGGGTTGATATGGGTTATAAGTTGAATATGGATGGGTTGAATATGGGCCAATAGTATTAGGGTTGAATATGGGTGGATTGAATATAAGTCTTGTCAAACCCAACCCAACCCTTTTTTTTTTTTGGGTCTATTCCAAAACAATGCGAATTGGGAATTGGAATTGGAATTTATTCTGCTCTGTTTTCAAATTACCAGAAGCTAATTTAGCATTTATTTCTCTTAGTGAATCAGTTCGTTATTTCCAAATTTCATCTTCAATTTCTATTTCACTTTATTCGTCATATAAACTCCGACCAATCGAGAACGCAACGGGGCGACGAATGTCATATCGAATCCAACGGTGCTGATGAAGATATGAGTGGATGCTGCAACAGCTGATCACAACTCCGCCATTCGGACTTGGTTTCTCCTTAAACACTTGTCAACAAAGTCTTTAACGAGTTCTGACAATTGAGTCGATTTCCCTCTCTCTCTCTCTCTCTGTATGAAAAAAATATCAATTTTAATAGGTTTGGACGGGTTCATTGTTGTTCCAATTGATAATTGATGTAACTGAACGGGCCGAGTTGATCATTGTTTAAGGTTGGCTTGAAAATTAATAAGTTTAAAAATAGACCAAAGCTTAATTTGTTTATGAGATAAGCCGATCTAAAATTAATTATAATAGTTGAATAAACCGATCTTGAGTATCTATTATTGTTGGGATTGGGATTAGATGAGGATAATTGTTTGTGTTTTACTTACATTATGTTTCCTAGATCCCCATTTTCAGTTATATGTGGTGATTAGATCAGGAGACCGAAATAGGTTCTTTACCAGTGTGAATGGGTTTTTACTCTCTCTCTAAAATCTATGTTGTTTCTTTATAGGTTCTTGACTTGGCTGGTAATGCAATTATAATTCATTCCAGATTGAAACTTACTAGGATGAGAGAGAGACGGGGAGGAATTTCCTAAGGGAAAAGTGATTTACTCCTTATTTACTCATCCAAAGACCGGTGCCTTATCCTATTGTGAGTCAGCTCCCAAGTCTTTTATTATCGTTTTTTGTGAGCCATTTCCCAAGTCTTTTATTATCGTTTTTTGTGAGCCATTTCCCAAGTCTTTTATTATCGTTTTTTGCGAGCCATTTCCCAAGTCTTTTATTATTGTTTTTTGTGAGCCATTTCCCAAGTCTTTCGATAGGCATGGGTATCCAATAATGATGAGAAATTCTTTTTTTATTTTTTTTTCTTGGTGAAAGTCAAATTCTTAGCAGTAGTTAGTGAAATTTAAACTTTGGTCAAATGCATGAAAGTATACGGTGCCAATCACTGGATTACCATTCCACTTGTGGCATATGATTGTCAGAAAATGTGTGTGCCATTTGTTGGGATGCTTGCTCTTTGTCGTGATGCCATCTAATCTCATGTCCTTCTTATCTCTATAATATTTTCTTGGGATTAATAATTCTTTTTGCTGTTAAAAGAAAAAAGGCACAACAAGCATTTTTCACCCGTGAGGCAGGTAATCATGTTCCACCATGGGGCCATGTGTGCCTCTAACAAATCCTTTTAATGGTCGTAACCTTTGCTTCACTTAGGCTAGCGATCGGGAGCGTTAGCCCATTCAATGCTAACTCTTCGCTTTTCTTCAACTTCGGTACATAGCGAAGTACTGGCGTGCCTTTCTTTTTCAGTGAGTCTTGTTGTTTGGTTGCTTGTGGGGGGATGCTAGACAGCTATGGGTTGATAAGTTTAGATTTCTAAAATTTACTTGTTGTAAATATTGTGAAATTCTATTCACTGATAAGTGGTTGATCTTATTTTTAGGTTAAGATGCTTTTTGACAATACTGGAAAGAATAAGAAAACTGCGACCCCAATTTCGAGAAGTGCTGCTGCTCCCATCCTTGGCGATCCTTTGTTTAGATGTCCCATGTGGATAAGCCGGGGATGTTCAGGGGCGGAGTTGATTTCAAGAGGTAGCAACAGAAGATGGTGTTTGTTGTAAAAATTTAATGTACTCGCAAGCGCACGAATTGTATTGAAGTATAATAATGTAAGTGTAAGGTCGAACTCAGAGGGATTTGTAATTTTTAATAGGAAAACTAAATTATTATAAAGTGATTGAACCCTAAGCTAATTCCCAAAAGTTGTGAATTGTTTTATGGAACTAAAATTGAAGTAGATGATAAAAATAAGCAAAAGTGAACTAACTATCGAAGACAGGAAATTTTAAAGTAACTTTTTAACTATCGAAAAAATATGATTGAACTCATATCTAAAATTTGTCTCTAACAACTAATTTGGAGTAAGAACAATTTAATCATAATCAAATCACATATTTGGGTCAAATCAATTCTCATGAATATATAAATAGTCGTTAATGGGTCTTCATCCTAATCCTAGCTAAGGATTTTAGCCTATCATAAATAAAAACGGTTTAAACATTTGACTAGAATCCATAAAAGTAAAAGCTTACAAATAATCTCTTTTGCTTCTATATTGGCAACCTTAACCGCAGCTGCGAAACTTCTTTGATTCGTGATATTCCCCAGCCGACATCCTCTTATAAACCCAATTGTTTCCTGTTTATGGATGCCAAGCCGAATATACCTTATGTGAAGACTTCCTTTTTTAACCAACTGCTATAAAAAAAAAAAAAAAATCTAAAATTTTGACTGAATAAATCTATATATGGACTAGTCAAACTAGGATCCTGAAGTCCTAATTTGGCAACAATCAAAATCCAAAGGGGGTTTTAGCACCACTAACGTGCATGTGAAAAATTAATAGGTGCCCTCATTCTTCTAATTAAGAAAAAAATCCCACCTCCTTATTTCCATTATATTTCAAAAAGATCCTTTCGAAGCTTTACATTTTTGGGTTGCACTTGACTAATTTGACCACATGCTTTGCTTTTCCACCAAGTAAAATCTGAACTTTGCGTTTCGTTGAATCTAGTCGCCTAAATAAAAAAAATTATCGTCTTTTTCTGCAAATTAAATAGTTTAAAGTGAGTTACCAAAAAGATAACATCAATATCTAATTAAGCACAATAGAGGACTAACAATATGCAACATATAGATTCTACGTGTCAATATTTTGGGCTTATCAATGTTTTAGCTCACCACTCTTCATCTGGCTAGGTATTTGAAGGAGGATGCCCCAGCTATCGCCGAGACAAAAAAGGATAATTAGAAGCGCATGGCGCTAGAGAACTGGAAGAATGGTGATTATCTGTGAAAAAGTTATAAATCGAATGCCCTGGAGGACCCATTGTATTCTGTGTACACTGAGGCAAAGTCTGCTAAGGAACTATGGGAGTCTAGACAGGAAGTTCAAGATTGATGGAGTCGGGTCCAAGAAGTTCCTTGTTGGCCGGTTTCTTGACTTCAAGATAGTGAATGTGCGACCTGTAAGTGCACAAATCCACGAGCTTCACATATTGATGAATGAAATCAAAGCAGAAGGGATGTTGTTGTGGGAGTCATTCATGGTGGCTATGGTCATCCACAAGCTTCTCAAGACTTGGAAAGAGTTCAAGCACTATCTCATGTTTAAGAACAAGGAGATGACTTTGAAGACTCTTTTCATGAAGCTCGACATGGAGGAGGAGAACCGGGCTAGGAACAAAGCTGCCTAGTGTCCTTATATGGCCTAGGCTAATTTGATTCATGAGCATGGTTCATCTTCAAGTGGGAACAAGAACCAGCAGGACAGGCATTCTAACAAGCAGTAGGCTAAATAGAACGACAGAGGTGTCAATTTGGGACCGAAAGGTGGTGTTGCCAAGAAACTGCAAAAGGTTCAATTTCAAGGGAAGTGCTTTAACTGTGATAAGTTTGGGAACCGGGCTTTCGAGTGTAAGAAATAGCTAAACCCTCGTGCGCAGGCATATTTAGCTGGAGTTATTGTTGATATTAATCTTTTGGCGATGGTTTTTGAGGTGAAAGTGGCAGGATCAAACCCGTAGGAATGGTGGATTAATACTGGTGCCACCCGTCATGTCTGTTGGGACAAGCAGCTATTCTCTTCTTTCGAGCTGACTACAAATAGCGAGAAGCTATTCATGGGGAATTCGGCCACCTCTAAGGTTGTAGGGCAGAGCAAGGTGATTTCGAAGATGACTTGAGGAAAGGAGCTAACTTTGAAAAATGTGCTATTCATGATAGATATTCACAAGAATTTGATTTTTGGGTCGCTCCTCAGTAAGCATGGGTTCATCATGGTATTTGAGGTAGAGAGGGTCACAATGACCAAGAATAGGGTTTATGTTGGGAAAGGGTATATGGCAAATGGTCACTTAATATTAAATATAATGAATGTTATCCCAAAGGTTAATAAAATAAAGTCTCCAGTTGCTTACTTGCTTGAGTCTTCTATTTTGTCGCATGATAGACTAGGTCATGTTAATTATAATTCTATGCGTAGATTAATTAACTTAGATCATATCCCTGTTTTTCAAATTGACAAAATCACAAGTGTGAAACTTGTGTTGAGGAGAAGTTATCTAGGTCTTCTTTTCATTCGGTTCAAAGAAGTACCGAGCCACTTGGATTAATCCACACTGATGTGTGTGATTTAAAGTATGTCCAAACGGCTGGTAGCTATAAGTATTTTATTACTTCTGTCAATAGCACAAAATTTTGCTATGTGTACTTGCTAAAACGCAAGGATAAGGTGTTGAATAATTTATTCTTTATTAGAATGAGGTCGAGAACCAACTTGGTAAGAAGATTAAGGTGTTAAGAAGTGATTGAGGCGATGAGTATGAATTACCATTTGGCAGATTTTGTGCACACACAGAATCATCCACCAAACCATTGCACCTTACTCGTTTCAGCAGAACGGAATTGCTAAGCGCAAGAGTCGGACTTTAAAGAAAATGATGAATGCTATGTTGGTAAGTTCTGGGTTGCCTCAGAACATGTGGGGTAATGTGATTCTCTCGGGGAACTATGTCCTCAACAAAGTACCTCGCAAGAAATCGGACAAGACCCCCTATGTATTTAAGGGTATGAAACCTTCCTGCAAATACTTACGGGTGGGGGTGTCTTGCGAAAGTAGTAATACCTCAACGTGGATTGTGTGTTCATCAGTTATGCACATAATAGTTGTGCATATTAGATTCTTGTGTATTAATCTGTGATACTGTATATTCACAAGGGTACCTACATGAAGTCTACGAATGCGTCGTTCTTTGAACACATGTTCTCGTAGAGATCCATTGGAGAGTCTAGTTCTATGACACGGACGTTGCACACTGCTAATGAAAGTAGTCGAGACCAAGAAGATGATGTTGATGTAGAACCAAGACGTAGCAAACATACTAGAACGTCAACATCTTTTGGTCCAACACTTCTTCTTTTACATCCAATACAACATCTTCAACCTTTAACTCCTCCAACACTTCTTCTTTCATGCCCAAATCATTAACATTCTTGCAATTATCCTTAAATCCTAAAAATCTCATTGTTGAAGGAAATTGTTGTCGTTCCATATAAACCTACAAGTAAAGAGCCTTCAATTGACCACACGTAAAAGCTATATAATCGATGAATAGTCTATCTATTATAGCCATCATAGCGAAAAAATTGAATTGATAGATAAAATCAGTTTATTTGAACTTACTTTTTTACAATGACAATTAGGATACAAATCCTCACTATCTTTGGAGAAAAAGGTAAAAGCTTCTTACCAGTTCAATTGCCACACAATTTACCCTCTCATTGCTATTGTCAGATCGTGTCTTGGATGGCTTGGATGTGTTTTAATTTTTTACAGGTAAAAAATAAATTAAATTTGTGAAATGTATCCGAGCCGTCCAAAACACGATTGGATGGCCGAGGGGTGCACAACACCCCCCAGATCCCAGATTAATATATAGTACACAAATGGCATGAGCCGGGAAAAAATCAAAAGAATGGTAGCTCATCCAAATAATGCTACCCAATATTTTTATCACACAGTTGAAATATTATTTACTACGACTATAGAGTTTACCTAAAAGAAATAAATGGAGTAAGAATCCATTCTAGGTTAGCAATAGTCAAAGTTCTGCAATTCAAAGTTATTAGAAGAAACTTATGGTCCAATAATTTGATATTCAAAGCCTATAGAGTTAACCTAAAATCAAGTTTCAATTCTCATTGTTCACCTATTAGTAACATAGTCAACCAAGAAAATCCTGTATCATTGCAATCCAGATTTCAAAATCCTCTCCACTAATTATGAATTTGGAACCTGATTTTGGAATTTGAATCTACTCTCTATAAATTAGGGTTAGAGAGAGAGAGAGAGTCCTTCATGGTGGGGACAGTGGCTTCAGAATGCCCAAAAGCCGATGGTGGTGGCTATCAATGGAGGTGGAGGAAAGCTGGGGTTGGTGGTGCTGGGATTCGTCGTTGGTGGTGATCTTTGGAGGTGGGTGAACACTGGGCCTGGGGTTGGCTGTCGACAAAGGTGGGGGAACGCCGGTGGTGGTCGTAGTCGCCTGACCTCTCTCTTCTCTGTATCGACGTGATGAAGAATTGAGTTTCAGAGTTTTGTGTGTGTGTTTTTTTTTAACTTTCCAAGTGGTGGTCCTAGTGACCAACCGGTACCCTTTTTTTTTGATTTTTTTTATTCCAAAAGTTTCTCATATCTATATTAGATTTTGTAGTCCTCTTTATTGCGTTTTGGTATTCTATTATGGAGAATTCTAGGGTACACACCCCCTAAAAACTACTTTTTATGAAACATGTGGTAGTCAAATATGAGATTTTGTGGTTCCAATTATTAAATTGTGTGGCTAGAGGTATGAAAAGGTGCACCGTATGCACCTTTGACCAAATGGACGGCCGAGATTGCGCCACATATGCAAAAAGTTACCCCTTAAACCGGTCATTTTTTATCTCATATAAAGACCCACAACAAATTATAAAAGACCAGGTAAAATCTCATATGACGGCTTTGGCTTTTCGAAATCTCATATATGAAGCCACAAATTCTCATAAAAAGTACACAACAAAGCCACAAAATCTCATATGGCAAAAGTCAACCTCATAAAAGTACCCCAATAATCTCATATGACGGTTTTGACTGTAGTGGGAATGTGATACATATCGTGTATGTATACATTGACGTGACATTTCTCGTATAAGGTGCCACACAACTAAATATTTGAGCCCATATTGAGTCACTAGGAAATGTGACAAAAAAATCTCATATTTCCTTCCAAGAAAACTCATTTATAAAGACATTTGATATGAGACTTTGTGGTATGGGAAAAGAGTCTTTGTGGGAGACTATATGAGTCTTTTATAAACCACTATAGTCCAAAAAATATTGATATGACATAGACGTGACATGTCTTTTATTAGTATATGTTGAGTGACATGTCTCCTTTGTTTATATGTATTGATGAGACATGTCTCATATAAATAGCCAAAAATATATATATCGGAGACCATATTTAATCATATTCTCGAATTTTGTATATCGGCCTACAAAATCTTATATATGCAGCCACACAATCTCATATAGACATTCAAAAAATTTATTTACGGCTCTTTGGACTGTAGTGGACCACAAAACTCTCATCTATTCTTCCACAGACACTCATTTTCAAAGCCACAATAGTTGTTTGAAATTTTGGACTGTAGTGGACCACGAAACACTCATATATTCTCCCTCAAACACTCATTTCTCAAACCACAAAATCTCACATCGATTATTGAATACAAAAATTCATACTTTGAGTCAGAAAATCTCATAACCAAATCCATACAATATTATATAACAACTACGGCAACATAAGTCCTTCTTAAATATTGAAATTTTATATTCTAAAATATCGGAAAGGATATTATTCGATGCAACTATGTACGGGATCTAAGTAATACAAAATTATTTCAAGAACCGAGGCCGTTGATTTTGTTGTTCTTGTTAATTAAATCATACTCGTACAAATTTAGTCCTCTGTGAGGGCCCAAACTGTTAGAAAATCCTCAATCGAGAAAAAAACTCCTTATTTGGATGATATTTTTTGTCCGATTAAATGTCTATCTTTACACGATCAATTTTATTTTCGGTACGAATGATGTTCTCCATGATATGTAAAGGATAGATGGTTCCGATCGCCAAAAAAAACTTAGGTGGTGCTCGGGTTGTCCAATATAAGTCTTTAATGATTCGGAATCCATCCGATGACGCGGTTGCCGATATCCGATGATGTCCAATTTTGGTGTCGATGGCATAATCAACGAGACATTTCATCGTAACGGTTCAGATCGATCATTGTGAAAATCAACTTGGTAATGACCTTTAGAATCTATACGTTCAATGTAATTGTTAGCCAACTAAGTCTTGTGTTGTTGTTGAATGTTAAGTAGTCACAGAACCGCAACACAATTGCGTCGATCAAGACCGTTCATTATGTTTTGCATATTCAATAAACCACTGTCCTAAAATTTTGGCATGTTCGGGTCTAGAAAGGTCCTTGATCAGGACGCGATTTGATTGAGGAATAACTTTTTACGTCCGATTAAGTGTGCTGTAATACTCTCTTTACTTAATTTTTTTGTAAGAATGATGTAATACATGTAATATAAATATAGATGGTTCCTGATCACGAAAAATATTTCCGGTGGGGCCCAATCGGCACATAGTAAGAATTCAATGCATTGGGATGCCTTAAACTAATGCGTTAAATATCCTATGATCACATAGTTGTCAATATTTGATGATCTCTGATTTTTATACCGCAAATGAAATTTTGAGGATGAAAATTTCTCACGGTTCAGATCGATCATTCCAGAAATATTTTTAGCGACTAAGTTTAGAATTTGAACATAATGATTCTGAGAGACGGGAATAGTTAATTTTTTTTCCCAAAATTTCTAATTTTTACCGCCAGTGTGTTTTCCCCCAACACACCTTTCACCAAAAATTCTATACCTGGGCCCTACTAGCACTTTACAGATAAAAAAGAATTCAAAATCGGAAACAAAAATGATATAGACACACCCACCCGGACACACTCTGCCACACCCCCTCTCACATGTGGAGTGGGTCCCTCCCGGGTGGGTCCCCTCACATGTAAGAGGGGGTGTGGCAAAGTGTGTCTGAGTGAGTGTGATCACCAAATTTTGAAATTTCACAAAATTATTGGGGTCCAAATGTGCGGGAACGGGAAGGGGAAGGGGGAGAGGGAGGGGGACTCCCCGATTCCCACCATCACTGCCTCGACGACCACCACTGGCGACAGCACCACCAGCGAGACAACTAAAGTAGCGACGGGAACCTCCTCTCCGATGACCCCCAACTCCATCGACTCCCAGTCCTTCCCTCTTCGCTCAGACGAAAGTAGCGACGGACCCCTCCTCCACCACAGATCCGTGCATCCACAGCGAACCCAGCGGCCACCCGGAACCCTCACAATCGCGTGTCGATGGTGCGTTTTACTCTCATATTAGATCTTAAATTTGTGTTTAAAATTAGGGTTTTGTTCGTTACATATTGGGGCTTTTTACAAATTAGGGTTTTTTTTCAAATCAAATAAGGCTTTTCTTTCTTATGAAATGAAGTTTGTTTTTCCAAATTGGGGTTGTTCGTTACATATTGGGGCTTTCAAACTCAATAGGCTGAGAAATATGGAATGAAGTTTGTTTTATCTTTCTTATTACAGGTATTCGAGCATTGAGATTTAGGAGTTGGAATTTTTTGATACCTTCAAACCAGTTCTTTGATAGTTTGGAGTCCTTTGGCCAGATGCATGAATGTAGGTTTTAGTTTATAGTTCCAAGCTTCTGTTATTTGTGAGATATAATGGATTGTTAGAAGCACTTATCTCCAGTACTTACCAAAGATTCGTTTTTCATCAGGAATTCAAAGGCACCAAAAAATTGAGATCGCTGTAGCAATTGGCCCATTCAGGATCCAGGTTACTTGCTCTTGTTGTGATGGAACTGGGAAAATTGTTAAGGTAAGGTATAGTGTTTGCAGTGCCGGCTCTAGGATTTTTTGACAGGACGTTCAAGAATTACATTAACTCTACTAGTTCTTCCAACCAGTCATATATTTAAAAAAGTCATACACTAGTATGTATAATGCGACCAAAAAATATAGAGAATGTTATAGATTCTCGGTGAAATTTTATATTTTTAGCCAAACAAGATCAAACCGGAGCATAACTACACTTTATTTTTTACAAGATATTCTGTGGTGAATAGATTTGCACGGATCTTTTTAAACATATGCTCTTGTTTATGGAGATAACAGTTGATTGTAATTATGAGAAAAGCTGCACGATAATGATACAGATAGATTATTTTTCTAATATTTGTCACTAAGTGAATAACCTTATTGCTCGGTGTTTCATAGTATAAGACTAATTTTTCAAACAAAATCTAAGATAAAATCACTTCATATAATGTAACAACAAAATAAGAAATAAAATTATTGAATTAACCACATTTTCTTGTGCGTGGAGCCGCTTGTGATTGAATTGTAATTTGAGTTTTTATTTTTTCTTACTAAAAGTCAGCATCATTAGCTGTAGTATGTAAGGATTGTACCCCTATCAAATGCATGAGAGTACATGACTCCCTCCACTTGCCTGTAATTTGAGTTGTTCAAAGAGGATTGATTTGTGGGCTAATTTTTTGAGTGATTGTTCATTTAATTTTGGACTGGGTGTTCATTCATATTTGGGCTGTGTGTTCAAAAGAGGACAAATCTAAATTTTTTACATGTATTATGAGATTTGGTGTATTGAAATGAAAAGGGTAGTACTCTTAATTAGTACTTTGAGGGCTGTGGACAAGAAAACAGTAGATTGAGAAATTGTTAAACGCGCATGAGTCTAAACCGATTTGCTTCATGTTTTCTCCTCCTCTTTAAGGCCCGGTTTATAGAAGTGAATCATGTTATTACTATGTAGGATGTACCTTGTAATAGCTGTGTTTGCTTCTCCCATCATTTTTGCAAGTTCTCAGTAATCACTCTTAGGTGGAACATTTTCATGATTTATATTTTGTCATTTTTTCTCTTGTTAAAAATCTTCAGTTCAGATGAGTGTCACGCAAGCTGAAGGCCGCTACAAAACAAAAAGTTCAAGAACTAAGATTGGATTGATCAGTTATAGGCTACAAGGGGAAAATACGTTTAACGCTAAGCCGAGGAGTGAGATTTGGTTGATACTGATTTATTAGTTGGTCAAGCCGAGGGGGAGAAAGCAGTGAAAAAGCTTGGTTGGTATTTAAGGGTTTTAACTTGCGAAAGGAGGAAGATATTTGTGTTGTTTGGTGTTGGAATGGATGAAAAAGCATGTGTATAGCCAGGATTTCACCCTCATGTTTACGTCAAGGAAGGGACAAGAGAGAAGAAGATGAAAGATTTGGAAAAGATGGTTTCAATCGTGTGAGCAAAATCAAGTCACAGCCTCACAGGCGGTCTGTCATCCCTCGAGCAGAGAGCAGTTTCAGCTCCTCTGGAACAAGATTGCAAGATTTCGCCGACAAAAAGAGGGTAAATTTCCCTCTTATTGCAATTTCCTTCTATATTAATCACATGATATTTCACGATAGGGCTTTGTTTCATCAAATTGGAATAGCAATTTATTTCCAGTAGTTCCTTTTTTCTCATAGTTTTTGGGGATTTCAGGGAATAGGTCTGCTAAATTGAAGCAGTTCAAGCTTCCTTATTTGTCTGCTTATTCTCATGCATTTTCTTTCATTTTTGATGCAGTGTCCTCCAGTTCAGACTCGGGGTGGGAGGACTGCAGCTCGTGGACGTGGCACTCCGGGTTATCATGGCAAGAAAGCTACAGCCAGGTGGCGTTCCAAAGTTCCTTCTCCCATGGTTTCCTTCAAGGGTGATGATGACAAAGAGGATGACAATCATGATGAGGATGGGAACTGATAGGAGGAGGATGATACTACCACTAATGATGAGGAAAATGAGGGAGATGCGGAGGACACAGATATGGACCGTCCATCTAAGAAGGCTAAGAAGCGACATTAGACACTTAGGATTTCCTTTTCATTTTGCTTCTACATAACATTAGACTAGATGAGGATGGC
>CM037154.1:33821736-33921049 GCA_020921065.1 Vaccinium darrowii
AGTCGACCAAGAAAATACTCCCTCTGTCCCATTTTAAATATCCTCTACGTAAAGTCGTGTCATTTTGATTTTAAAAGAAAACATATTTCTAGATATTTTTTTCCAAAATTTTTACACCATTCAAAAGTACTCATTGAGATCTTTTGAACGGTACAAAAAAATTGAAAAAGTAATTCCGAAACTATTTTATTTTTTTAAGTCAAACTTGCACGGTCTCCCGTAGAGAACATTTAAATTGGGACGGAGGGAGTATCAAGTACTAGTGTGTGAAGCTTGTAGGAAAGGTCAGCGCGTCTGGTGACGTGGCGATCGACCAACCCGTAACGGATAGCCACGTGGCTCGAATAAAATAGCAAGAGACACGTCAGATATCAGTTGAGTTTAGCAATCAGTAAATAGACACCGCGAAGAGCAGGCTTCGCGGTATGATGCACCCAAACTTCTGTTGCAACCAGATAGGGATGCCCTCAACAAGGGAAACATCACCAAAAGGAAGTTCACCCCTCGCGAGACCCTCAGCGAAGGAGATTGATGCAACGGGGAAGAATGAACGCCCCCGCGAATACGCGAACTAGGCTCGCGACGGCACCTGACCAAAAGGCAGGGGAAGGGAAGTCGATACGAGCCCAAAAGAGGTCTTGGAGCGAGCCAAAGGGCTCGCGGCCACGACCAACACCACGGGAACAGGGGAGATACAAGTGGTTTGGTGGCTTTGAGGGATTAAGGGTTGCCGCGAGGGAAAACGATGCACTGGAATGACCTGATGGAATCTTCTTAACGGCCAGTGACATCACCCACGTCGCCTAGGTATGCGGAAAGAGCACGTGTCACCATATTATTGGGGAAATGTCTGCCGCCCCATGATTGGGTGCAGACCCCTATAAATATGGGACATTCTTTCACAAATAAAAGAGAGATCTTCTGATTCATCCTTGAGCACAGAAATTCTAGAGAGAGGAAGTAACTCTGAGCTTTGGAAACAAGAGCATTGCTCTTGCTGGGGCTCGCGAGCTCACATTCTCATCTAGAACTGTAATTTCAAGGACGATGATGATCTTGAAGGGAATAAACTGAACGCTGCTGCCTTCTCTTTCTGCACACTTGGCTTAATCCTTCACCCCTACTCACACTCTTTTATTCCTATTTGATCACTTGTTACCAATTCAGTCATTAGCTATTGTTTGCCTCTCCAAAGTTAATTCTATTTTGGCTCAAACAAAGAACCTATCCTACATAAGGCGACTCCGCTGGGGAGGCTTTCATAGCTGATGGTTGATACAAGAAGCCGTTTAAATACTCAACGAAGTGGTCCACCAATACAGAGTTCCTCATCGCGCAATCTTTTAAGTGCAATCGAAACTCTTCACCAACGAGCAATGGAGAACCAAACACCACTCATAGAAGACATCCAGGAGGCGGATGCCACCCAGCTGTTGACTGCTAACGCTGAAACACTACAGGCCATCAGAGATGGTCAGCAGCAGATGCAGCAGGGCCAAACTCAATTGCTCATGGCTATAACCCAACTTACTCAGGCTGTGTTGGCTGCAACAGCACAAGCGGCTCCACCAGTGCCCCCACCAAATGTTGTGGAGGGAAACCTGGTGGGTCAGCCCCCACAGGTGATAAATCCACCAGTCGCACCACCAGCTCTGCCACAAAATAGCCACATCCCTAATCCAGTGGTACCTCCTGTATTTGCACCAGGAACACCAGCAGCAGGGGGTGTGGTCCAGCAACCACAGCCCCAAGCATTTCTCACTTTAGCCGACGTTCAAGCCTTGCTGCAGCAAGAAAAGGCTAGAGCCACACTACCAACGCTTCCTAGTCCTGAAATACAACCTTCGTACCCTGCCGCGATCACGGCTATGCCATATCCAGAAGGTTATATGCCCCCCAAATTTATCAAATTCAACGGTAAAGACGGAAGTGCCCAGGAGCATGTCCATCGTTTCATTGAAACTTTGGGGGTCCATTCCCAAGATGCCAGTCTTCGTTTGAGGGAATTTTCCAAGTCCCTCACAGCTCGCGCTTACACTTGGTATGTCAATCTCGAGCCACACTCTGTAAACACTTGGGAAGAAATGGTGAATTTGTTTTACACCAAATTCTTCCAAGTAACGGAGAAAATAACATCATTAAATTTGGTGAACGAGAAGCAAAAATTGACTGAAGATATCGTTGATTTTATCAAACTATTCCAAGACAAAGCTGTCCAGTGTCACGAACCAGTACCCGAAAAACGCTTGGTGGAAATCTGCCACCTCAGCATGATCAAAGAATACAAGAAACACTTGATCAATGGCAAGTATCAAACGTTCTCAGCCTTGATGGAGGCAGCGTTTAACATTCGCGGTACTGTCGATGTGGAGATGCCAAAGCCAACATGGAAGAAGAGTGGAGGGCTCGCCACTGCGGCCTCCGCGCAAGCCTCGCGGAAGCCACAGGGGGGTGATGGCAACCCTAAGAGAAGGAATGGCAAGCCATTCAAAGATTACAAGGAGAGAGCAAAGGATGCACCTCCATATCCCTGCAGCATAGAAGAGGTTGTGGACCTCGTTACCGCGTGGGTCGCGGATGGATGTTTAAAGCTACCAGAGGTTGAGGTTCAACCCACTCCCCATGACCGCGTGAACCCGAGATACTGTATTTTCCACAGGAGGGTCCAGCATCCAACGAGTGACTGTTGGACGCTCAAAGAAATTTTCAAGAAGAAGCAAGACAATAACGAGCTACGGATTGGCGTGAACAGAGACATCCGCGACAGGCCCTACCCTCAGCACGGGGAAGGGGTCGCGATGGCGGAATGTCACAATGGTGGGTATTATGACTTTATGTATGAAATGGAGGACGAAGACGAAGAGGTGTACATGACCTCCTTCTATGACCACATCGAAGAGATCGCGAGCTATGATCAACCTACGGTGGAAGTGAGCGAGGAAGAAAGGCATAAGATCCTGTCTCGCAGCCACAAATTCAAAACCTTCTATGATGGGTTGGGCTTTTCCCCTAGCTCGCGAGTACAGATGACTAAGGCCATCTTGAAGATAGCTAATCAGAGCCAAGAGGCATGTGTGGTGGAAGGAGGCTCCGTCGCGAGGACCATCCGCGAGGACTCTAACACCATATCGTTCTCAGATGCAGACAAAAGGGTACCATTTTCTCACAACAGGCCTTTATTTGTCACTGCTTACATCAACGGTGTGGAGTTTAAACGAGCATTTCTGGACGGAGGGGCATCAATCAACATTATGCCCCTCGAGACGTTGAAGAAGCTAGACATCCCAGAGCCGCGAATTATCAAGTCATTGGTGGGGATAGTTGGTTTTGGTGGAGAAAAGAAGCCTTCCTTGGGGTACATCGTGCTCGACCTCGCTGTTGGACCTATTCGCGCACCAACAAAGTTCCACATCATTGAAGGACCAACTAATTACCATGTGATTTTGGGACAGACCTGGATGCATAAGTACGCGGTGGTCCCGTCAAGCTATCACCAGTGCCTCAAAGGAATCTGGGCTGGAAAGAAGGTAACAGTACCCGCTACCGAGAGGCCCTTTGAGGCCTGTGAAGCCCACCTTTCAGATGCTGTCTACTTTTCTAAGGTGGAGGAGGCTTGCGAGGCCATCACCGCGAGGCCCGTTGGAGTAAAGATTCCAAAATGGGAGGACATCAAAGGGGAATCATCAGGGCCAAGCCCCACAAAGCTCCCCACAGTGTTCGATAGATTGACCCCTCGCAAAATCATAAAGACTAGCGAAGGGGGAAAAACTGTGTATCATTTATGACGGTCCCAGGGGTCAGCAAGCGTTTGTAAGGCTTCTGACCCCCGCGACGTAGAAGGGGATGGCGAAGAGCTCGAGACGATCGACAAACCTGAGCCAGCCCCTGAGTGCATGCAAGATGAACCAAAACCCCAGTTGGAGCAGCTCGAGGAAATAAACCTAAGAGATGGGATAGGCGCCGCGAGACCTGTATTCGTTAGTAAGTCTATGGAGCCCACTGCTCGAGCTAATCTGATTGTTTTGCTTCGCAAGTACAGTGATGTATTTGCTTGGCACTACGACGAGATGCCCGGTTTAGATCCAGAACTCGTGACCCACCACCTCGACGTATTCCCGAACTCCAAACCAGTGAAGCAGCCACAGAGGAAGTACCATCCAGACTTGGAAGAAAAGATTAAAGAAGAGGTCGAGAAGCTAAGGAGCGCAGGATTCATTCGCCCAATCCAATATCCTACATGGTTATGTAATATCGTACCTGTGAAGAAGAAGAACGGTCAAATCAGGGTCTGCGAGGACTTCCGCGACCTCAACAAAGCTTGTCCAAAAGATGAAATGCCATTGCCTCACATTGACACCTTGGTTGATACCACTGCTGGCCATGAAATGTTCTCTTTCATGGACGGATTCAGTGGATATAATCAAATCAAAATGGCACCTGAGGACACAGAAAAAACCGCTTTTAGAACCCCTTTGGGAAATTTCTATTATACCGTGATGCCGTTTGGGCTTAAGAACGCTGGCGCGACCTACCAAAGGGCAATGACAGCAATCTTCCACGATATCATCCATCACTCAGTGGAGGTCTACGTCGATGACCTCGTCGCGAAGTCAAAATACAAAGAGGATCATCTTCGCGACCTCGAAAAGGTGTTTAAGAGATGCAGAAGGTTCAACATGCGAATGAACCCCCTTAAGTGTGCCTTCGGGGTCACAGCGGGAAAGTTTTTGGGATTTTTGGTACACCGACATGGCATTGATGAAGATGAGAGCAAGATTCGTTCTATATCAGGCATGCCCCCTCCTCATTCCCAGCGATCCCTCAAAGGATTCTGCACCGTTGGGTGACTTGCTGAAGGGAAAAGTTAAGTTTGAATGGAAGGATAAACACCAGGTGGCCTTTGAACAAGTAAAAAATGTCTTAGCCTCACCACAAACAATGGTTTCCCCCCAAAAGGGGAAACCACTGATTTTGTACCTAACATCTACCGCGAGATCAATTGGGGCATTGCTGGCCCAGGAAGTGGAAGGAATTGAAAAGCCAGTGCATTACATCAGTCGCAAAGTGCAAGGGGCAGAAGAACGCTATACCCCAATTGAACGTCATTGTTTAGCACTTGTTTTTACAACACAGAAGCTCAGACACTACTTCCTTTCATTTAAAGTGCAGCTCGTAACCAGAAATGACCCCATGAGATATCTTCTTTCTCGCCCTGTGCTTAATGGAAGGGCCGCGAAGTGGCTGCTTGCTCTCGCGGAGTTCGACATAGAGTGCACAGCACCGCGAGCGATCAAATGTCAGGCTCTCGCAGACCTGTTGGCCCAATTTCCTAGCGGAGAATGTGAACCCTTGAACGATTCATTACCAGGAGATGATTTCGAAGCATTAGCAGCCAGTTCTGAACAAGAAAGCTACACTCTAAGCTTCGATGGGGCAACAGGAGGACATGCAGCTGGAGCAGGAGTCACACTGCAGAGTGATAATGGCGCGAAGCAATATCTGTCGTATAAGTTAGCATTTCAGTGCTCCAACAACGAAGCAGAGTACGAAGCACTTATCCTAGGACTGCTCGCGGCCAGAGAAAAGGGAATTAAGAGACTCAGAATCGTAGGGGACTTAAAGCTGATAATCTTGCAGAGCGAAGGTGTCTACGCCCTAAAAGAAGCTAACCTCGCGCCATACAGAGCAACCGTTCAAAGGCTCAGGAAAGATTTTGATGATGTCAGCATCATTCACAAGCCAAGGTCTGAGAACAGGTTCCCTGACGCGTTGGCTACTTTGGGGGCCAAGACAGAATTTGAAGGGAACGCGGTGGCCATCGAGATCACAAGAAGGACTGAACCATCATTCGTTGAAGAACGCAAGAGTCTCAAGGATCAGGACTGGCGTGAACCCATCAAAGTACAGATCGCGACGGGCAGCGGTGGAATCCCTATGATAGCTCTATCACAATTCACCATGCTGAAAGGGGAGTTGTACTTTCGTGGCCCACAAGGATGGCTCGCGAGGTGCATCGACAACGCGGAAGCTAAGGAATTGCTGAGCCAGATTCATGAAGAGACATGTGGTGAGAACGACGTCGCACTGTACAGGAGGGTCCAGCGGCAAGGTTACTATTGGCCTACGATGAAGGACGATGCTGCGATCATACTTAGAGGGTGCCCCAACTGCTCACTTCACGAAATCGAGCACGAGTGCAACTTTTCGAGTGAAGAAACAGATTGGAGGCAAAAATACATTGATTATTTGAAAGAAGGGGCCCTACCCATGGACCGCGGCGGTATCCGAGAGGTGCAACGCTGCGAGAAGAGGTTTTTCATCAAAGACAATCAGTTTTATAGAAGGGCCCTTGACCACATCCCTCTCAAATGCTTATCAAACAATGAGGCAGAGGAGGTTTTGGCTAAGGTACATGAGATGGAGCACCCTGGGGGAAGGAAGTTGTATGAGCAGATCACACATCTGGTTTACTACTGGCCTAGAATGGAGGGGGACTGCAAGAGCTATGTTCGCAGATGCCACGCTTGCCAGAAACACGGAGATAGGGTGAATGCACCCTCTGTTGAGCTCCATCACATTCGAGCGCCCTACCCTTTTCATACATGGGCGATGGATTTGATTGGCCCCATCCATCCCTCATCGTGAGGGAATCAATGGATTTTAGTGGCAACAGAAATCACCACGAAATGGGTAGAGGCAGTTCCCCTAAAACGTGCGACGGGTGACGTAGAAGGCAACTTCATCAAAGAACACATAATTTGCAGATTTGGAATTCCTAAGGTAATCCTTTCTGATAATGGGACCCCCTTCGTGAATAGACAAGTAAAGCAGCTGCTCGCGTCCTATGGCATTAATCAAAAAACTTCAACTCCTCATTATCCTCAAGGAAATGGACAAGCAGAAGCCACCAACAAGTCCATCGTCAGGATTCTGAGCAAACACTTGGATGAGAAAGGAGGAACTTGGGCTGAACACCTCCCAATTGCTCTATGGGCTTACAGAACAGCTAAGAGGAAGTCTACGCGTATGAGCCCTTTCAGTTTGGTATACGGGGCTGAAACAGTGTTGCCCGCGGAGATAAGCGTGCCATCTGCATGTCTCGCGCTATCCATTGAAGTAACTGAAGGAGAAAGAAGGGCTGACCTCGAAGCATTGGAGGAGAGAAGGGAGATCGCGGCTGAAAACCAAGAGAAGTACTGGCAGTCTGTGGCCAAGTACTATAATAAGAGTGTGCTCGCGAGAGAGTTCAAAGTGGGAAACCTAGTGTGGAAGTCAGTTCCTGGGGTCATGCAGAATCTGAAGTTGCCAAAGTTCACACCAAAGTGGGAAGGTCCCTACGAGGTGATCAAAGCTGCAGAAAGTGGGCACTACAGGCTCGCAAGGGTCAGCGACGGATTTCTCACAGGACCAATCAACGCGAAGTACATCAAGAAGTATTACCCTTAACTTGTGCAAAGTCTTAGCTTGTCTTTTAATGTCTTGTCTCTGATTACCTATTCACAATCAGATGTAACCCAAGGATGATGATTTGACGCGTCCCTTGGGAAGAACTATATCGATTGAAATGATGAATGAGAAACACTATCCCTTTGTTTCAAAAAAATTATGTCTCATTGATCACCTGAACATACTAGAAACAGAGAAAACTGATAGAATAAAGTGGTGACCTCGCGGCATAAATTTATGTTAGCACAAGGGGAAAATTCACCATTCGCGAAGAGAAAAAAGAGTACAAAAATGCTGTACTTACTCATACGCGAGGCCTTTAAATGTTGCGAAATAAATGGGAACTAAAAGTGATTCTACACTTTGGAATACTAACTTAATTGTTGGAATGCCCTCGCGACGGCCATTCCCCACAAATGAATGGGAACCAAAGTGAAATATCTCTTTGGAATAACTGATTTTAAAAGCTGGAAACACCCTCAGGGAATCCCTGGCACAATTGAGTACCAGGCCTCCCCTTAAAAGGGAATAAGTTTCAATGACAAGTCTGTGAAGTATTGCGAATAAAAAAGGAAATACAAGGCAAATAAAAGGCATATAAGAGGAGTTTGCCGTTTGCTACTCTTCGTGACCACACAACAAGTTGTAACAACAGTGAATTCATAGACAGAATGCTAAAAAGATTTCATTAATAGCGGTATTGCCAGTACAAAACATTTTGCTCCTCCAAGAAAAGGGGGGGCAGGGAAAGACATAATCTTAGCTATTTCGGGAACCTCTGAGAGAACAAATCAGACGGTGGGAGAACAGGTTCTACATCACTAAGTGTGATTTTCGGATGAGCCTCTAAGGCTTGATGATCCTGGACCAACAACTTATGACTTGCTTCCAAGGCGGCCACTTTCTCCTCAGCCTCCGCGAGTAGTTGCTTGTACTTCTCGCGTGTCTCTTTGGCCTCAGCAATTTGAGTAGCACTGGTCTGGACCTTGAAGAGGCTCGCGAACAACATCTTCGTGGAGCGAACCTTTCCCAGATGCTCGCGGAGCCACTGGAGGTCTAGGCCAAACTTCTCTACATCTTGAATCGAAGAAGTCATATCTTCATACTTATCATCAGAAAAGTCCCTCACCTTCACCCCCTGTAAAGATAGCACTATCTCGCCGAGAACATCAAGGATCGGTTCACCCACAAGACGGCTGGCAGAGAAGTTTGCAAAAGTAGAAGGGAATTGCACCTCCAGAGCACGAAGGACCGGGACGTTGCCGGATTTGACACTCCAGCGAAGACTGCCCTGTGTATCGGAAAATAAAGAAAGCTTGGGGAGCTCAGAGCCTGATGCTTCTCCTTGAGTCTGGGAATGACCTAGGTCCCCATGTTCCTCTGGTAGTTTCTCCCTCTGATCACCACCCTCTGAAGCTTCTTCCTCCAAAAGCTTCTCTCCCTCATTAACCTCCTCGCGAGCTGGTTCTGAGTCATAAGGGCGGCTTGGCATTAGCAATTTAGAAGGGGTAAAAGAAGGAAGATGAAAGATGTCATCCATCCCTGCAAAAATATCACTGCCGGACTTACCTTTGGAGCCTCCAGAAGCTGCTTCACTCTCCCCGCTGCTCTCACCAAGGTCATCCATGTCCGAACTTTCACTAATCATAGACCCGGGGATAGATTTGGGCCCAAGAGGATCTTTCTCTGTGGAGGAGGGAAGGTTCACTATGTCGTCATCACGAGAGGGCGTGGGGGTTCTGTCACGAGAAGGAGAAAGCTTGGTTATCTTCTTTCTCAGCTTCTTCTTCTTCTTTCCTGAGGCGGAGCCACCCTCGACGAGACTCTGGTTTAAGAGAAAAGGATCGACCCCAGGAGAGCCTTCTGGTGACTCAATCTCCTTCGCAGGCTCTGCATTCATGGTCGCGGTCCTCTCTCCCGAGCCTTCAACCTCCTCTATTTTCTCCACTTCCTCTGATTTATCGCCTGAGCCAACAACCTCCTGGACCACCACCTTCGCGATGTTACTCACGATATCCATGGCATTAAATTCATCAACGGCTGGGGCGTCCTGACCTCGCTTCTCCGCGAGCTGCGAGGCAGCCCCCTCTTTCTCAGGAACGGCCTCTTTTGACCCCCCCTCTTGAGGAGGGGCACTGGAAGAAGTTGGTTGATCAGCGTCGCGGGCAGGAGAGTTCGCGAGAGACACTTCCTCAGTGGTCTTTGACGGTTGAGCCTCCTCATCTGAAAGATAACACACAAATTTCGTAAGTACACGAAAAAAAAAAAAAAAAAATTGCAGAAAACAAGGAATGCACCAGTTGGAGGTGTTACCTTGATCAATTAAAACCGTAGGCCCGGCCTGAGATGGGGCTCCGTGGTCGAGAAAGAGGACCCTGCCATCGTTCGACCCTTCCGCGAAGGACCCTAAGGGATTGAGAAACAGCAGCGAGTCAATGAAAGCGTGAAGGATTTGATAAAAAAAAGACAGAGGGAAAGAAAAGAACAAAAGGTCTTACCCTTGCCCTCTTTGGGGCAGGCTCTAGCTGCAGAGGGGATCACTTCTTGGCCTTCCTTTTGTCCTGAACAATGATATGCTGCGGTGAAGGGACGACCATGTGATCTGCAGGACGAATTTTCTGGAGAGGGATAGCGCTGATCACATCGAAGGGAACTACAGTACCCTTCACCCAGCATGACTGAGGGCCGCGCCAATCAGAATCTCGCCCTGGTTTGAAAGTACGCAAGGTCAAATCCTTCTTTGAGATTAGATCTGCGGAGGGCACCACTGCCGGAGTCCTCATGAAATCCGTGAAGGATTGCAAGTTTCTTGCCCAATATACCCTATTCTCTGGGGTAAAGGCCGCTTTACGCTTGGAGCTGGGGATGACCCTATCTCCCCCATAGTTCGCAGTGAGCTCATGGTTGAACGGCTTAAGAAAGCGACGAATCCCAGTCAAGAAATCTTTGGGTGGAGGAGGAGGCCCGCGAGGTACGCCTTGGTCATACCTGAATTGTATTTGAAGCCTGTCAGCTCTGTACGACACCAGGACAGGACCCTCGGCGGATAGAGTCAGGAGGTAGCAAGGAGTGACCCACGTGAGGAAGTCCAGCTTGTGAGACCGGATGCTATTGCTCTGGAAATCAACGGCGGTGTCCTCCAAAAAGACGGCAGGGCCTAGTGCGCCATCAGCAGGTTGCTCGTAGGGACGAGGGTTGAAAGAGGTTATCTCATCGCACCAATCCTCGAGCAGGCGGCTCGAGGAGGTCTTGCTCCACCTCATGATCCTTGGCACCCTCTCGCTCAGTCGCAGAATGGGCATGCCTTTTCCATCGCGAATGATCTCCCCAGCGGCATTCCTCTCCTCGATGGACTTCAAAGGAGGGAGGTCGTGGGGAGAGGGAGCAGCCTTTGGAAAATATTCATAAAAGAAGGCGAGAAGGAAGGGGATGTGAACCATGGAAGTAATCTCGTACCTCCCCGTTGATCGTTCGAAATCTTGAACAGTACGATCCAGCTGACGATAGAAGTGTCCCAAAAACATGGGACCCATGGGAAGCTTCTTCCCTGACGCGAGGACAGCCGCGAGAGGGATCATCTCGCGACGGGGGCCTTCGTGCGGAAGGTCAGGAAGGAGGAAAAGGGATAGGAATTGAACCAAGAAGTTCGCCAGGGATAGCGGACCTCCATTATAAGAGCTCACCGTCATCGCCAGTTTCCCATCCACTTCGACAGGGGCGATGTCGCGGAACCAGTACCGCTGCCAGGAACCCCAGGTTGTCTTGTTGGCTTTTGGAGGAACCCGGAGCTTTCCCGCGTTGTCATAACGCGAACCATATTCGCCGGCAGCTTTGAACTCGTTTTCTATGAACCCAATTGCCGTCTCAACATCGGAGGGATATTTGGTGGGGTCGTAGTGGTACTCACCACGAGTGGGAAGGCCCATTAGGGTTTCTGTGTCTAGAAGAGTTGGGCTGGCCTTTCCAAAAGGGAATATGAAGGAATGGCTGGTGGGGCTCCAGCGAGACACCGCGAAGTCAAGATCGAGCTGAGGACGGCTCGCGACGAGGTATCGCGAGAGTTGTATAGTCTTTAATAGACCCACCTTGTCCAGAATTACTCTGTGCTCGAACTTGTCGAGGATGGTGGCCACCCAGTCGCCCCAATCCCTTAGGGGTTGAATACTGGCTTTGTACTGAACCTGCGAAAAAGGGAAATCGCCCCTCTCAATCCTCAGCCTCACCAGTGAAGATGGATCGACCATATCTGCTTCTGAAGCACTAGCCTCGCTAGAAAGCAAGAGGTGCTGAGCGTTGGGGTTACCCCGAAGAGGAACGTAGTTCTGGACGTTAGCCCAAAAAAATCACCCTCTGGCTTTAGGAACGGAGCCCTCCTCCACTCACTTGCAGGAGGCAGTGATGTTTTTGCCAAGAGGGCTTCAGTGTCAGGTTCATTCCTCCTCGATCGAGCCATAACTCACTTGAAAAGGGGAACTAGGGTTTTGCAGAAGTCTGGAGTAGAAGAAGAAAAGAGTCTTGAGATGCTTTCTGAAGACAACACCAGAAGATTGAAGGCGTGAGAAGGGAAAACTCTATCCTCTCTTGCAATAAGTATTTATAGGCCTAGCCTCTCTGTCATCAACGGTACACAAGCGGTTGAAACGACGCCAGCAGTCCAATCGGCCTGCAAAACTTCGAAACTCGGGATAGCCACCTTTTGGAGGGAAATGCTAAAACGACGGACTCAGCTGACGTCGCACGCGCGCGATTCAACGCGTAGAGCACCACGCGCCGCGAAATCACGCTCGCGCGAGGGGCTTATGTAGGAAAGGTCAGCGCGTCTGGTGACGTGGCGATCGACCAACCCGTAACGGATAGCCACGTGGCTCGAATAAAATAGCAAAAGACACGTCAGATATCAGTTGAGTTTAGCAATCAGTAAATAGACACCGCGAAGAGCAGGCTTCGCGGTATGATGCACCCAAACTTCTGTTGCAACCAGAAAGGGATGCCCTCAACAAGGGAAACATCACCAAAAGGAGGTTCACCCCTCGCGAGACCCTCATCGAAGGAGATTGATGCAACGGGGAAGAATGAACGCCCCCGCGAATACGCGAACTAGGCTCGCGACGGCACCTGACCAAAAGGCAGGGGAAGGGAAGTCGATACGAGCCCAAAAGAGGTCTTGGCGCGAGCCAAAGGGCTCGCGGCCACGACCTACACCGCGGGAACAGGGGAGATACAAGTGGTTTGGTGGCTTTGAGGGATTAAGGGTTGCCGCGAGGGAAAACGATGCACTGGAATGACCTGATGGAATCTTCCTAACGGCCAGTGACATCACCCACGTCGCCTAGGTATGCGGAAAGAGCACGCGTCACCATATTATTGGGGAAATGTCTGCCGCCCCATGATTGGGTGCAGACCCCTATAAATATGGGACATTCCTTCACAAATAAAAGAGAGATCTTCTGATTCATCCTTGAGCACAGAAATTCTAGAGAGAGGAAGTAACTCTGAGCTTTGGAAACAAGAGCATTGCTCTTGCTGGGGCTCGCGAGCTCACATTCTCATCTAGAACTGTAATTTCAAGGACGATGATGATCTTGAAGGGAATAAACTGAACGCTGCTGCCTTCTCTTTCTGCACACTTGGCTTAATCCTTCACCCCTACTCACACTCTCTTATTCCTATTTGATCACTTGTTACCAATTCAGTCATTAGCTATTGTTTGCCTCTCCAAAGTTAATTCTATTTTGGCTCAAACAAAGAACCTATCCTACAAAGCTCCTTTCTAATTCAATAATGCTATATACACAACAATGAGACACAACATCCTATATTGTTTCTAATTAGGTGATGTGATTATGGAGAGAGTTTTGAGTTTGACATTTCTTAATTGTTACAAAAATGAGCAGTGTCAAACAGAGCCTTATGCCTTGTTTACTGGGGTGAGAAGAGTGTTTGAAGTTTGAACAGAGGCGTGGAAAAATAGCTGCTTTTGAATGCTCTTTAAATGGAGAAAATATGGGGTGCAAATAGGGTTGGCACACGTGCTGCACTAGCGTGCATCTCGGCGGTCTAAGAGTATTTTAAATGGTTCAGATTCCTCCCTACTTCTATCTTCTCTCTCTAAAATCTGCACTGTCCAAAATACTTTTGGACGGCCAAGGTGTACACTGGATACAGCCACGTGATGTCTAGCCGACATCCAAAATTTTCTCAAAAAGTATAGTCCAAACTCACCCTAGTAATTGTCGCAAGAGCCTTTTGCATTGTTTACCAGGGTGAGAGCTGATATTAATAAAGAGTGTTTGAACAGAGGCGTGGTTTCAAATCCTCTTTAAATGGCTGTCAAAAGGTTGAAGTGCGGAACGTGAGATTTGAAATTTAGGCAACGCCTCAAACAAGTGTGGAATACAAAATGAATTCGTATAAAATGTCTTTTAAATTATCGGTACGAATGTGGGCTCGGATAACCTGAATCACTAGAAGAAGTTCCATTTCGAGGACCAGATTCAACAAATCGAGCCTTAGGTACCCAGTGGCACGGACCAAGTGGTGCCCAATTCTGTGAGTGAAATTAAAAAAACCGACAAAAAATGAAGCAACCGGAAAAAACTGATTTATATTGGTTTTTCCGAACTATTAGTCTGATTTGGTTTCGGAATAAAAATTAAAACCTGTTTTGCTGCTTGTAAACCTGGAAAACTCCGAAACCGTACCGAAAAATATAACAGTAGCTCGCAACTCTAATAAGCCCAGTAATTACTCGCTTATAATTAACACTCACCATAACCCAGTTTTGTCTCTCTCAAATTAGGTTTGATGGATTTATGACAGGGAATTCGCATTTAGATCTTTGTTTAGAGTCTTTTCATGCCATTTTAAGCTTTCAAAATTTGTTGAGCCTTTATTTTATGTTGTTTTAGGACAATTAGATACCTGGGTTGGGTTAAATCCAGGAAACGGCTACAATATACACCCATTAAATGTATGTACTATATGCACTTATTGTATGGTTTAGATTGTGCCACCTCATAGGCAATCCTAACATTTTTAATTTTTCGTAACTTTTTAACAATATTATTTGTAACATTTTCTATGATTCGTAACATTTTGGTGTGTTTTATAACTTTTATAAAAAAAATCGTAACTTTTGTTGGAGTGTGTATTGTAGCTCTAACACCCCCAAAATTTGGTACGTTAATGTTATTACAAATAATAATAATAATAAGTAATGACAAGTCTAATATAGTAAATTGTCCGTCCATGAGATATATTTATTTCTACAGGGTGAGATCTATGGCTTCTCATATCCCTTTGTCTAGTTGTTCCCCATGTTGGCAGCTCTTCCGACTCTGTAGTCCTCTTGACTGTAGTACTCCTCCTATCATCTCAGTAATCTAGCATATATAATACGTCAGAGTCGCAAAGCAGCATTGTGGTATTGTACCAGGGTCACACAAGTGTAACACTGTGAGCGAAAACGCCTAGCAAACAGTTCCCTCCCAAACCTAAACTAGCAATTCTAGAACAATATGTGTAACAAGTAAAGTAAAACAGGAGTTTATAGAAAATAGTAACTTTCATGAAGTATTAATGTACCAATGTCAATCCGGATCAAAGTATATCGTGCGCAAACAAACAGTGTCTCGTATTATCTTATCAGTGTCAGTATTCTTCTTCAAAATTAATAGTTTGAACTAGGGGTGAACAAAAAACCGACTGAACCGAACCGAGTGCGAGAACCGAACCAAACCGGTTTGTTTTTTCGGTTTTTTTCATTTCTCGGTTCGGTTCGGTTCGCATGAGTGAAATTTTTTGGAATCCGGTTCGGTTCCCGGTTCTTACGATTTTGAGGCGAACCGAACCGAACCGAACCGGTTATACCGGTATATGACTTAAAAAACGTAGGAGGTGGGGATCGAACCCCCAACCTCAGGTCTAGGAAGCCAATACCCAAACCACTGGGCTGGCACGCCCTTCGTGATTTAGAAGAAGAAACAAAATATCTATTACATATTTACATTCTAGAGATCTATACTATATATACTCTCTCATATCCCAAATCAAACCAAAGCCAACAGAACTTTACACAGCCTCTCTTCTTCTCTCTCTCTCTCTCTAGCGTGCGATATCATCTCATCCCCATCGCCGTCAATGATGGGGAGAGCACAGATCTCACCTCTCACTCTTGTCGTCGACTCATCTCATCGTCATCGCCATCTCATCTCCTCATCGACTCATTCACAGAGCTTCGCCATCATCTCTTCGCCGTTGTCGACTGTTCTTCGTCGTCATCTCCTCGCCGTCACTGATGTCGTTCAGGGATGTATGCACACTCGATCTATAACCCAGATGTATGTACACTCGATCTTTAACTCGTAAGTAGAACATGAGTGTTCGCATGTATATCTTAGATCTGTGATGTACTTGTAACCCAGATAGATTGATTGCTTGATTTTTGTGATTTTGGTTGATTTTTGTGATTTTGTTTCTCTGATTTGTGATGTACGTGTATCTATAACCCAGAATTTTTTCGTGATTTTGTTTCTCTAATACCCCTCTCTCTCTCTCTCTCTCTCCCCCCGAACCGACCGAACCGAACCGAACCGGCAAGAACCGAACCGAGAACCGAACCGACCTTCAAAACTCAGTTTCAGTTCCTAGTAGTCCCTGAACCGGTTTCATTCGGTTCATTCAAAAACCCCTCCGAACCGAACCGAACCGGTTACACCCCTAGTTTGAACTGCTTCTGACCACCGGCCCAACAATTAGTTCACTAAAAACGTTATTGGTCTATTTCTGTCTCCTTTCTACTGACGGTACCAACCTTTTCGCTTGAGGTCCCGGTCGTCTTGTATCACCAATCTTAACAGCCTGTTTACAAGATCCATCCACCCTGCGGCTCGCAAGTACACAGTCCCGGCCGTCATCTATCACTGAACTTTAACTACTCTGTTTACAATGTTCGTCCACTATGTGTTGTGTATGCTTAACCCTAACTACCAAGTTGTCTCCGCAAAGTTGGGGCGGCGCTCTCGCTGGACTACTGTATTCATTTTAAATCCATTTTCATTATCATCTCTATTTCTTGTCAATGTTATTCATTCATTTTCTCGAAAACCGTATCGTGTCAATATCGTATTGTGTCTTGTGAATATGCAACATGTTTCATGAAATCTCATTTCGTGAATATGCATCTTATCTCGCAAAACGTGTCACGTAAAATCATAACTTTTCTTCGTGCCATCCTTCGAAAAGTGAGATAACCGGGGAGTTCTAGATCGGATGGCCGGGCAAGGTCCAATTAGAATCACCATTCCTTTCCTAGATAGCGCGAAGCTAATCTTTTTGACAAACTCCGAAAGGGGTCATCCACACAGTCAAATGTGGTTCATAAAAATATTACGTAGTCACTTTTTAGAAAATCTCATGTCGTAATCAATTACAAGTTCAAAAGTTAGACAAACATTATAATGGCGTATTTTTGAAAAGTTGACTTTAAATCGAGCATTATAATGACTACTTTATATTTAAATTTTTATATTATTTTAATTAGTTAATTAATTTGTCTTAACAATGAATAATAAATAAATAAAAAACTTCTAATTAGAAAGTTGAGAACCCCATGGGGCTAAATGGAAGTCCACAAACCGGACCAACCATCAAAGAGGGCTTTTTGAGCACAACAATGTGCAGCCTTATTACAATCACGTTAACCAGTGAATAATAAATAACTTCTAATCAATAATAATAAATCTCTTCCCAATTCTAATTAATATTTCCTCCAAATTTTGCTCCCGGCGCGCTTTGAGCTATACTCATTACTTCGAACCACAAAGGAATACGTATTCTAATAGTGGATGTGATACCCACAACCTCCAATAATGGTATCCAATACTCATTGGTCTTATACATGGCATCAATGATCAACACATACGAAAAGTTGATAGATAGCTCCAAGCTTCTAGGATGAACCCAATGAAGATCTGTGATATCATTGGTATATGGATTTGTAGTAAATTCATGGAGGTATCCTTTGGTAATTAATTGTCTAAGACATACTGAGTAGAAGTTAGACTGCCCTGTTTGGCTTCCTTGTTTGTGAAAATGGCATGTAAATGCTCTTGATTTCCGTAGTACTTGATGGGTCTTTTCCTTCAAAATACTATGAATTTCATGAGGTGCAGTGTTGTTGGCCAAGTCGACCACAAATTGCTTCTCCATTGGTTTTAGCCTTGACGGGTACTCGTGGCCATCAATATGTTCTGCTGGTTCATGGTAATAAAAATCACAGGAAACCCTTAAACCCCGCTTAACACCCTCTGGAGGTATTGGTTTACCTCGCAGCTCAATGGGCAATCGCATTTTTTAGTCCTAGTATTCCTTTGCAAGGATTGCCCATTAACCAGATACTATGGAGGTTTGTACTTTCCTCTCTCACAACCAAGAATGCACTTCGGCAGCTTGCCGCCTTTTAAATTAGCAGAATTTTTAATAACTACCACAATACCATTTTCGAGACCAACTCTCCGTACCCAAGCTAACATATCTTCTCCACTTTCAAAAATCTATATAAAAAAAATAATGAATATGTATAAGTAAAACATTATCTAGTCTTAACATATTTTATCTAGTTTCAAAATAAATGACGAATCCGCATAAGAACAACGGTAATAACTAACTTGTTAGATGTAAATTCGGATGTATAATCGCGACTGTTGTGGGAGATGCTCTCTCCACTGGGAACATCATTCTCAAATGACCAACTACCTAAAATTGAAAAGTTGTAGTCATCCATAATGTTGTTCTATGAATTACGAAAAGAAGTTAAATAGTGAAAAAATTTGTTCTATGAATTATCCAATTTGAAATGTTCTTGCATGAAGTAGTATAAATAGTTACAATTGAGGATAAGAAGGTAAGAAGAAAATTGAATGAGTAGTTATAAATCAAGATAAGAAGATGAGAAGAAAATCTGAATGAGTGGTTATAATTGAAGATAAGAAGGTAAGAAGAAAATTTGAATGAGTGGTTATAATTGAGGATTAGAAGGTGAGAAGAAATCTGAAAAAGAAAATTAAATAAAAAAGATAAAAGAATTAAGAATTAAATAAAAAAAATTAGTTAAATAAATAATATTAAAGAAATAAAACAGAAAATAGATATAGAGAATATAGAAAAATAAAAGAGAAAAAAGATATAAAGAAAAGAAGATAAATAAAAGAAATGAATTAAATAAATACAATAACAAATTAAGAAAATAAATAAGTTAAAAGGGGGGTTCATTTTCGTAAGGAGTGGGGTCGAGGGAAAGCAAGTTTCATATTTTGATTGTCCGTCCTACAACTAATGGTCTGGTACATTATATGACCTGCCATTCATCTGGAAAATGTATTACTTCTGACTTTGCAAATCAAGACACGCAGTATTCGTTTAAGACAATTTACGGGTGTTTTGACTAAATAAATAATTGAACCAGACTATTATTTTGTTTTTGTTCAAATGTTTTTTGCATTTGTTAATTTTGCATCAATTTTTCGTCAATTATTAATTTGTCTCGACGAGATGAATCTTAAAAGTAAAAACTTATTCACTAAACTAAATATTTTGTTAATAAAGACAAAAAATAGTCATAAAAATCTATCTGTTTTGGTTTATTTTTTGTCTTTAGTGAATTTTTTTCCTCAATACTTATAACTTTGTAGTGGCATCACCACCTGATAATTAAGCCAATTGAGAAAAATTAGAAAATAGTTTCATCTGAGGAACTCTATTAGGCTACTCTACTATGTGGCATGTCAATCAATCTTCTGCAAGATTAGGGCATCTCCAACAGCTTCTCTTTTATGGAATAATTAGCTATTTTGCTAG
Organism: Vaccinium darrowii; assembly: GCA_020921065.1. Lineage (NCBI taxonomy): Eukaryota > Viridiplantae > Streptophyta > Magnoliopsida > Ericales > Ericaceae > Vaccinium > Vaccinium darrowii. Next base: position 33,841,039 of record CM037154.1, read on the forward strand.
GGACATGCATAAAATGGGGCTGCACAGCCTCTCTATTAGTTTAGGTAAAACACATTGGTGAATAGTAACTACCTATCTTCACCTATTTTTACCTAGTCACTAGGCACTCACCTTTCTTTCTTTCTTCTTCTTCTTCTTCTTCTTCTTCTTCTTCTTATATATATTGTTAACAATTAGGAAAACCTCTAATGGCAACAAGGTGTGAGATAACAGTATCTCAACTAAAATCGCCTCTGTATCTACAAAACTGAAACAAGAGGTAAAGCTATCTCAACTGAAACAGTTGGCATACCTGGAAACAGGTGTCACGCCCTCTAAATTTAAAGGATAATATATTAAGAAATTCCACGTGGACGGTCAACCAGTCCACGAGCCACGTCAAAGTCCACATTCAAAGTTTAAAGTCAACATCAAGGAGTACAATAGTCTATGGGTATCCATACCCCAAGTTAAGATACACAAGTGTTAAAGTTATTACAATCCCAAGTCAAAATGTGATATCAAGTGGAGTTACAAAATCATCTCATTTCAAAATAGACAAGTCTAAAGATGATGCTATAACTCCTCCTTTAAGTTTTCAAAAATATGCATGCAATCACTCCAAGCATATCTAAGTCATGCGCTGTGCTGGATAGTTGAAATTATTAGGGTGAGCTCACTAGCCCAGTAGAGAAACATCTACCAAAACTAAACGCAGTGAAATGTAGATGGAAGATGAGACATGAGGATAAAAGCTATATATAAACCCAAGAGTTTACGGGAGTCCAATGAGATACACATGAGTTTATAAATCCATTGTTATCACCCCAATGTGTCCAATAAGTATCCGACACGCGTTCTCCCTCGTAAGTGTCCAACTCATTTGATGTGTCGTGTCAACCATTTATTTAAATTAGATCTTTAGAAATTTCTCGCAACACGTTCATAGACGGCCCGAGTATCATTTCGGGCTATCTTTCAACCCTGTATAGTCTTCCCCTTGGCCAAGACATAGTTCCTCGCGACACGCCCATAGAACGGCCCGAGTATCATTCCGGGCTACATTTCGGTCCTGTATCACATAATTCAAGTTCTCATTTCAATTCCTGTTCGTAGTTTTGTAATGGTGTAGTCATATCACTCGCACTTCGAATCGTCATTTAAATTCACACATTTTGTCAAAATCGACTAATTCACGCATATCAAGTGTATAACCGCGTAAGCGTCGCATAAAAATCAAACCAAGTCACCGACCATGCAAGGATAGGTTAGGAACAAGTTATTCAACAAGTTTTAAGGTCTAAGGAATGATTATGCCAAGTGCAAGCACAAATAAGCGACTGAAATTGACGAAAATAAGTTTTGGTGAGGTGGGGGGGTTTGGATCGATCCAGAATGTGAAAATGTCATCAGTGCTTTGGATCGATCCAAGTAATGAGTGGATCGATCCACTATGGTCCCAAGGCAAATCAAAAGGTTGTGGATTGATCTAGACAACAAGTGGATCGATCCACCATGATTTAAAACACCAACAGAAGGTACAACGGAAGGTTGTGGACCGATCTAGCTCAAATGTGGATCAATCTAGAGGCTATTACGAGCAGCTTTTTGACAGCAAAACAAGGGGACTTCAATGGTTTCCAAATCAAACACTACCAAGGCCAAATATCAACATCAAAGGCTACAAAAGAGTATTGCAACAACCAATTTACATAGGAAATCATCCTCAAACATATATCAATCTCTAATCAACTCAATAAAATGAGAAACATGAATTTTCAATGGGTTTTCAAGAAAACATGTAGGATTGGTCAAATGTGGGTACCATCTACACATCAAACACATCAAAACACTTAATAATGGTAGAAATCTCCCTACCTCAAGGTATAGAAGCTTGTGATCAAGGGATGAGCAAGAATCCTAACTTTTCAAATGAGCTCTACCGAAAATACCACCTCCCGGAGTGAAACCAACGTATCCCAAGCTCTAGAACACGTGAAGTTGACGAATTTTGATGTGTAACTTGAAGAGTTTTGAGTTAGAATGGGTAATTTGGGGTAGAGAGTGAAGATGATGAAGGAGGGAGTGGAGAGGGGGAGTAACGTCTGATGGAGGGGAAAGAAGTGGGTGGCTCTCCTCTCTCATACACCCCACACACACACATGTTTCAAATAATTGCACCCCAAGTCCCTCTAGTTGTTTGTGTCATGCAATATGGTCCTAAATTACTCCTATCGCCAATTAATCCATCATTGAAACATCTCAAACAATTCCTCACATTTTTCCAACTTTATTTCCGAAAAATATTTAAAAACACGGGTCTTTACAACAGGAAATCCATCATTGCCGATGACTGGTTCCTTTAGGTCAATTTAAAAGTTTTTGAAGACTAGATTAAACCAGTGGATTGGGTGGGCCTTGAAGAGACTATCACAGAGAAGGCTTTCCGATCACCATCTGATCAAGAGGTGGCTAGAAATCGTTGTTCGACGCCATTGACGTACACCGTTGCTTCTGGTCAAGAAAAAAAAAACATTGGAGTCTTTCAAAGAGAACAGAGAACAGATCCACAGTATTTTTGTCCACCGAAGGACCTTGGACTGTAACCCTTAAAAGTCAATGGACCCCGACCTTATAAAAACTTAGCCTAGACTAGATGGGCCAAACCCCTCTAGTTTCAGATTTTAGACCAATTTTCCGGAAAAATTAAGACAAGGTTCGTACAGGGGCATCCTCCAGATTAAAGTTATTCAAACTACCTTACCTTACCTACAAGGAGTCGAGCAAAGACAAGCTTTCAACCTAAGCCAATGAACAAGTGCCACATGAGCAAGTAATATATAGTATCGCACAAAATAAATACTCCCAATTCATGTTATGTCTTGCATAAAGGTACCAAAAACTCTGTGTGCAAATTTGGCGTCGACCATGGCTGCCTTTTGGCGGGGTGGGGACAAAATGAAAAAGAAGATGCACTGGATGTCTTGGGATAAAATGTGTGAGAAGAAGTCCAGTGGTGGGATGGGTTTTAGAGATCCGTCATGTTTCAATCTAGCCTTGTTGGCCAAACAAGTGTGGAGGTTAATGACGAATGAGCAAGCTTTGGTATCCCGTGTGCTTCAAGCAAATTACTTTCCAAATGGTTCTTTCCTTGATGCCACGTTAGGGTTGAATCCGTCGTGGACATGGCGGAGCATTTTGGAGGGGAGGGGAGTTTTAAAGGAAGGTATTAGGAAGAGAATTGGGAATGGAAAACAAGTTCGAATAGCTCTCAATCATGGGTTGCCTACGAATTCTGGATTTCAGCAGTAGGGGTGTCGGCCTCTGATGGAGTTTTAAGGGTTATAGATCTTATTGATCCAGGCCTAAAGGAGTGGCATGTTCAGTTGGTCGAGGCTCTGTTGTAGCCAGAATATGCAGCATTGGTGAGGACCATTCCTATCTCAAAGTTAGATTTGGAGGACAAAATCATTTGGCACTTCTCATATTGTGGGAAATATTTGGTGAGTTCGGGGTACAAAAATACTTTAAAGCTCAAGAGAATTAGGTTGAATCAAGGAAAATTGAGTACTAGCGAGGTTGAGAAGAAAGTGTGGAATAAGGTACGGGCTTTACCCACACATGACAAGATCAAGTATTTTATTTGGAAGTGCATCAACGGTATTCTTCCATTGGTTATATTTCTGTCATGAATGAGCATGCTTCGATTTTGGCATGGTTCAATACAATGATGGAAAGGATCTGAGGAGGGTAGCCATCAATTGACTTTAGTGACAACGATCCTATGGAATTTACGGAAATGCCGAAATGAAAAGCTGTTTCGCGATACTCGCAGAACCTATGCGAGCTGTGTATACAGCAGTTTGAGAGGCGGAGGAGTTTATTTTAGTGATGGGTTCGAAGGAGGTGGCAAACAGGATACCTCAGCAGAACTTGAATGAGGGGAATATCAGATGGCAACCACCAATTGGCTGTGGAGTTAAATTTAATGTAGATGGAGCTTGGACGTAGGGGTGTAAACAAGCCAAGCCGAGCTTTGTAGAGCTCGAGCTTGACTCGTTAAGTAAATGAGCAAAAAATCGATCTCAAGCATGGCTCATTTGTAAAAGAGCTGAGCCTTTATTGAGCCGAGCCAAGGTAATTTACTTAACAAACCTCTTTAAATGAGCCAAGCCTATATAAATGAGCCGAGCTTTAACAAGCTGAGCCGAGCTTGTTTTCTAAACGAGCCTAAAAATTGAGCTCAAACTTGACTCAATTACTAAACGAGTCAAGCCATGAACTGCTTGCAAGCAGTTCATTTCATTTGCAGCCCTAAGCTTGGTTAAAGGAAGCTAATGTAGCAGGTGCTGGTGGGGTCATGCGTAATTCAGGAGGGAAGAGGCAGTTAGGGCGACTAATTTGGGTATAGTAGGTTCGCATTATGTGTTGAAGCCCCGGCCGGCATGGTGAAGTGCGGTGGAATTTGGGATTTTCGTCGGTGTCAATGTTTGTACCTTTGAAGTTGACTCACAAATGATAGTCAAGATATTGAGAGAGGAAATGGTGTGCCCTTCGGAAGTGGAAGTAATTATTGAGGATATTTGGAAGATGGTTCATCAATTTCGGAGTTGTTGTTTTTGGTTTGTTCGGAGATTTGTGAATACAGTGGTGAATGAGCTAGCTCGAGTTGGATTGAGAGGGTCCGGAACAAACACTTGGGAGTTCCAGCCCTGGATTGGTTACTTTCTTTTATTGATAACGATTGTTGATCATTTTGATGTACTTGATTTTAAAGATCGTAATAAAATGCTACCATTTTGACCAAAAAAAAGAAAAAGAAAATGTACTTCTATGTCAATAGCAAGCCTATACATAGCAAGATAGCATCATGCTCCCTTTCCCTTTGCAAAAACGTATCCAGGCAACAAAAAACAGATTTCCAATTAGTGACAGAGTCAAGAATCGAAATTGAAGAGGGTTGAATTATGAAAGAAATCTTAGTTCTATAATTTTTTTTCGAGACTAAATCTAGTCATTCGAGTTTTATTGATCAGTTTTGGTAAATTAAAAAATTAATTTTGACTATTTTTTATTATATCATTCGACAACCATAGTATTATTATCGCACGGTATTGTTTTTATTATGTCATTCGACAACAGCCGTATTATTATCGCATGGTATCATTCACTATAATTTGTTCACTATAATTTGATTATATTCGAAATGAAAATTGTTCTTACCTGTTAATTTTATTATCGGAGAACCACTGATCTTGATTTGAATCACGCCACCACAGCCCGAAACCACCCCAAAACACTGAAACAAACCTCGATGCCGCAAGACAGCACCACCGAAGTCGCCTAAAAGCTTTGATGTCGTCTGAGCCGCCAGATCTAATCCCATAGTGCTCGGACAAGGGAAAACGGTGGGGAAAATATCAAAATGCATAACAATTGTCTCAGTCAAATCTTCTCTGTTCTTGTTCCACACAGTCACCACCCCTCTAACCTTGAGTTTCATAGCTGCTTTTTCCGGCCGCACTAATGCTCTCACCAAATTCTCACTTATCGCTACCACCACTGGCCTTACCTCCACAGTTTTTCTCCTCAATCCCACCCTTCTTTTCTCCGGGGCAGTGGTTGATCTGTTGCAGCATGGCGAATGAGAGAGAGAGAGAGAGAGAGAGAGAGAGAGAGATTATGAACTCCCAGTCTATTTTGAAATGCCGGGGGTGGGACTGTGGGGTCCCGTGTGATTTTTGAAAAAAAATGACTTACCGGGGATTTGAGTGTAAAACATTTTCACTTCAATGGTGCAAACCCAAAAATAAGTAAAATATTGAAAGTTGTTTAGTATGAAGGAAAAACTTGTTTTGGGCTTTTTGGGTGCACCATATTGAAAGTTGAGGGGTGTGTGTGTCAAATGCTCTTATTAAACTTAACAGGAGAATGAAACTTTCATTCTTTTTCTCTCTCTCTCCACAAAAATAGTGTCGGTTCTTTCCTCTCCCTCAAAGCTTTCGGCTCTCTCTCTCTCTCTCTCTCTCTCATCTTCCACCAAAAACTCAACATAATCACCCAAAACCACATGGATCTAACCTAAATCCTTCACCTTCACACTATTTGGGTCCAAGTTTGGTTTGAAGTAGCTTGGAGGTTCATGTTTGGGAGGGATTCAAGTTTGAAAGACTCGGGTTTTGCTCTAATTGGGGGTTTTGCTCAAAACCCAATTCAAGTAGGGGTTTCTTCTCTTTTCTTAAATGTTTATGAGTGTGTGTTGTATGTATCCTTGTTCTCTTTAAGATTATTGAAAACTCATCAACAATCCATTATTCTCTAGTGTAATGGCTGATTATAGCACACATTTATGGTTGGAACCTCAAATTCGTGATTGAGGTAGCTCTAAATACATGTTTGAGTTGGAACTTAAATCTACCTCTGTTTTGGCCGAATTTTTAGACGTTTTTCGAGAACCTGTAAATTTACGAAAACTTTACTGTAGATACCCAGACGTGTCTTCTTTGCTGTGGTAAATTTCCAGAATTTAATTTAAAGTACAAAAAATATGAAAAATGTTTGACCAAACTGTGGTACTAAAATTCGTAGTGCTGACAGCACTGTCGCATCTTACGTGAACGGCTATATTTATGTCTAGGAAGCTTGAAATCTCAATCCACCTTTTGATTTTGAAACTAGACTCGTATACCTTCGAAAGTAGATAAGCGTTGTATCTTAATTTCTTCTAGGAAATAGTAGTTTTTTATTTGAAGTTGGGGTATCCGCTGAAACTACTTGTGGGACGTGTACTGACACATAAAATCGTTTGAAGAGAGTAATGGGCGTGAGTTATACGATCACACGTATGTGAATTGATATGAACGGTTAATTAATGAGAATGAATACAAGAGGAATGATACTAGGGTCATCCTATGGACGTCGTGTTGCTAGGAATGATACTAGGGCCGTCCTATGGACATGTCGCTAGGAATTTCTAAAGCTTATAATGATAAAGGAATTGATGACACAACGAGTTGAGTGGGTTGACACGTGAGGTGTCGGGTACGATGGGTTGGTAATAAGGGAACCTAGTGGCTTTATTAGGTGTAATTCATCATATTGGTTTCTCATAAGTCATATACTTCTTTATGTGATTTCCTTGCTCATTATTTTCACTTGCATTTTGTATTGGTGGTAAGTGGGTATGCTTTGTACATATGGACATATGAAATACGTTAGATATTTCAGAAATGCTTGGTCATGTGACGGATATTCCTTATTAAACATGTGTTGGATACTTGAATTTGGCTAGTATGAGTTGACAGATGTACGTGATGAGTTTGAAGAGAATGCTAGAATGTTTTTGAGTAAATGAACATAATGGAATTGTGGTTATTAGGAAAGAAACATACATTTTGCAACTTTTGCTAATGTGAAATTATGAGATTGTAGAGATGGTTTGTATGAGGGTTGCTGGGTATGAATGACTGGACCACTAGTAAACATACAGAAGTTTATCAGATAGAGATGAGTGATAAGTTATGTGATAAGTGCAAAGAGTCAATGATGGATAATTTAATGCAATTGTCATGTCGGTACGAGTAGATGCGTGTGTGAGATAGATTATTACTCTCATAGTTATGAATGACCCATGTATCATGCATATGCTTGTGAAAGTCTAAAGTGCATTACCCATCATTTTCAATAGATCCATCTTTGCATTTGTATTTTGGTAAAAGAAACATCTACTGGGCAAAGTGAATGCTCACCCTTGCTATTTTCAGGTACTGCTTAGGAGCATGAAATGGGATGTGAGATGTGTATAACATTGTGAGAGCTTGGCAAGAAGAGTTTACTTGAAGCATTGTAAAACTCTATTTTTTTTTTAAGAATGTATTTAACTTTCAATTATTATTTTTATATGGGATAAAGGTACCAAATGTAGTTCTGTTGTTTATTAAGATTTTGGAACATGTGAGGTGACTTGAACAAATTTATGTATTATATTGAGATATTCTATATATGGAGAAAAATTTATTTATTCATGCTTAAAATTGAGGGCGTGACAGATCCCAAGTGGTATTCATGCGAGCCATTTTTCCGTGCAAATGTTGAGTTCTGTTATCGACTAGACAAAGTAGATAATAGACTGATAGTTGAGGGGATAAAATTGTCGAATTGATAGTTTAGGAGCAAAGTAGAAGATGTTATTGACTTTGAACCTGTGAAGAGATGTTAACGCCTACGAATTCCTGGCGATTGCGCTGTAATCATCTCCAGTACTTATTTTGTTCCTAACATTACAACATGTAATGTTTTAGGGACCAAATATTTTTGTTGTGAAAGCTAAAATTTTGGTTGCCAAAGACCTTTCAGAACAATATTCTATGGTCATGAAGTTTGTGCTTAAAACGTGGTCCAGAAAAATAAAAAAATAAAAATCAGCTTAGGGGACCACATAATAGTTTTGCCGCTGAAAGGGAAGAATTGGCAACAAAACCAAAAATAGTCCTCAATAGTTACATTTTCCAGAACAGGGAGAGTTGACTAATTTGAGAACCAAGGATTAAAAGGCGTCTACTCAACTCTAATCGGTTCCTTGTCAAAGGCACCCGATAATTGGCTGTAAGTTGAAATCTTTTTCATCTTATAGTCGAACTGATTTCTGTATTTCCCTTTTATTATCTGTGATAGTCTCGTGCTGCACACAAAGATAAAAATCAAATTAAAAAGGCCTTTTTTCCTTTGTAGTCTAAGAGTTTGTTATGCCGCAAACATGTAGATTTCTTTGAAGCAGGATGGAGACCTCGATTGAAAGACTCTGCTTCTTTCAACAAAAAGAGATCTTTTGAAAAAAAAATTCCCTTTATTTGTTTCTCTTGTATACAGGATTACGTATCGATGAATTGTGTATATAGGATAACATATTTTGAAAACAATTCACTTTAGAATGGATGGGTTCAGTATGGTATTACTCCCTCCGTCCCACAAAGTTTGTCACTTTCACTATTCCAGCCCTATGAAAAAATTGATTATTTCTTTTAATCTGTAATGTTTTATATAAGCAATATGGATCTCGTTTGATAGATTTCAATTAGATCTTTTGAACAAAGTTTTGAAAATCACATAAAACGTTATGAATTGAAAGATATAGGCAATTTAAAAATGGCACGCACTCCCGAAAGTGTCAAACTTTGCGGGACGGAGGGAGTAATAGTTTAAGAACCTGACCTTACCTATCCGTTAACCTTTTACTTCTGGAAATGGCTATAATACACACATATTAAAAGTGTGTACCATGTGGATCTATCGTATGGTTCAGATTGTGCCACCTCATTGGCAATCGTAACATTTTTTAGCGTTTTGTAACTTTTCAACAGTATAATTCATAACATTTTGATGTGTCTCGTAACTTTTATAAAAAAAAATCGCAACTTTTATAGGGGTGTGACGATACACACCAAATAAGGGGTGTGTATTGTAACCTTTTTCTTTCTCACTCTGTATGGGATTTGCATTGCCTTTGTGCCGCCTCTTTGCTAGCTTGGGAGGAAGAAAAAAGTATATCTACGTTTGAAAAAGAAATCTTTATTTGCTTTCACATTTGCATGTACTCCGTCCGTCCCAATTCAAATGTTCTCTACAGGAAATCGAGTTTTTTAAGAAGCTAAAATTTGTGCTCTAAAATTTCAAAAATAACCTTAAAAACTGTGAAGTCAATTAAATGTATTTAAATTGTTTATATACTTCAATATGGATCTCAAAAAATATGTAATATGAATCTTGTTCGAATATTTCAATTAATTCTATTATACAAAGTTTTCAAAATCATGAAAAATATTATATGTTGAAAGATATTGTCAATCTAAGAATTATATGAATATCAAAAACTATCAAATCAATTAGGAATGAAAAGAGTACTTTTTAGGGGTAAAATTGAAAGTTTAGTATGTTTTGATGGTATTTATAGAAAGTGGACACTTATTTTGAGACATCCCAAAATAGAAAAGTGGACATTTAAAATGGGACAGAGAGAATACTATATTTATTATGAACGTTGAAGTTTCGTATTGGCGCTATTTCTTTGTTCGGTATTCAAATTCTCTTTCGAGTCGTTTTGGTTTATGCTTGAAATGAATATATTCAACCCGGTCGTGACACGCGTGTGTATAGTTTAGTTTTAGCTGATGAACATGTTACTGTCAGGGCTTAACCGCGAACAAGAAGTTTAATCAACTTGGGCTAGCTATAGATAAGCCATCTCATGTAATTTGAGAAGACCTGCCATCTTCCTTTAGTTGGTACTCCCTCCATTCCTTTCTAAGTGTAGTACTTTCCATTTTGGGCTGTTTCTAAATAAGTTTGATGTTGAAAGTTAGTGGGTACATTTTCTATTTTACCCTTAAAAGTAGATTGCTTTTTCAAAAGTTAGTGGATATTATTATATAGATAAGGGTAAGTAGTGAAAAGTAGACGTAAAAGTTGTAAAAGTTGATGTGAGAGAAAATAAATCGGAATTACGAGGCTACATACTTAAAAAGAAACGAAGGGAGTAGTAGTTATTTTCTAATGAGAAATCTTAAACGAAGGGAGTAGTAGTTATTTTTTAATAAAGATTAAGATTTCTCATTAACAATAATACAACCATGGTCTAGTTAATCGTTGATATTTACACAACAAAGGACTCTGAAGTCAATCATTTGCTACAGGGTGAGAGGGGACTAGAAGGTGTACGGTGAAGAGGAATAGGATTTCTCAGGTAATTAAAGAGATTTATTCACTTTTAAGTTACGATTTCTTAAGTATTTTGTAGGTGATTTTATTTGTTCTTATCTTTTAGTATTTCATTACTGGATTATAGTTTAGCATATATTGGTGTATGGGTCCAAATTATTGTGTTTGATTTTGTCATACTATTGATTACAAAGATTTCGGGTTATCTTTGATTTTTTTTGTTCTCTCTTCCTCTGTCTTTACTAGCTGGTTTTACACTTTTGTGTTTTTCTTCTGTTGTTGTTTTTAGTTGATTAATTACATAATACTGACCGGTCAGTTGAAAACTTGTGATGGTTTTCCATAAATTTTTGTCATGAAGGTGCAAGTATGTTAATAAGCCACAGCTTACATTCTGTGTTTTTTTCCCCCTTTTTTGTGTGAACCAAGTCATGAAGTATTAGGGGTGAGCATGGACCGGATTGGTTTGGATTTGTAGTAAACCAAGAACCAAACCACTACCTACGGATTATGAATTTGGTGAACCAAACCAACCCACAAAAGGCATCGAACCAAACCAATCCAAACCATTAAAATACGGATCGGATTCGGTTTCGAACCACGGTTTGCTTAAAATTGAGATATTATTTCCGTAAAATATTTAGAGTACTTAAAATTTGTGTTTACTACGTTAGGTTTATATATAGAATACGAATAGGTCCTCATATATAGAAATTTAGGGTAATTAATCATGGTAATGAAGGAAATCATGGAATAGGAATAGGTTATGACCGAATCATGTATAGAAATTTGAAAAAATAGAAATGTGCTGTGGAATCAAAATTAGAATGGAGAATTTCATCAATGAATTTATTTTCTATGACTAAACCACTATTGGTGTATTGGAATTAGGGGAATAAGTTGTGAATCTTAGGCAAAATAAAATCTTGTTAGAGAAGGAATAATGAATAAATTAAATTAGGAAGTTAGTTGACTATGGCTTATATATAATAATAATAAATGGTTCGGATCGGATTGGAATCGGAACCATGAACGTAAATCCACAAACCAAACCATTGACTACGAATTCTAATTTTTTTAAACCAGGACCAAACCACGCTACTAAAAATTCGAACCAAACCAATCGGTTTGGATTGGTTTGGACTGGATTCACGATTTGACGGGTTTTCTGCTCACCCCTATGAAGTATCATCGGCTCATTGCTGATCATAGATGTTGAACAAATTCAAGATGCTGGAGAAAATTTTAGAATGCATAAGAAACGAGTAAGCAATTTTCCTATAAGGTAAGAAATCGGATGGGCAATGGCTTCACTAAGCATAGAGAATATATTGTGCAAATATAAGTGGTTTTACTTTAGGGAGTGTTTGGGAGCCTCATTTTTAGTTTTTCATTTTCAATTTTCTGGCTTTTTGAATTATGGTCAGTATGTATTTTGAATTTGGTAGGAGTGTTTAGGAGAAATGTGTATAGTGTATTTTGCAACAGGAGTAGTGTTTGAGATATGTGCAGAATACATTTTGTAGCTCTTTTTGTTAATCCAAATGGGAAAAGTGAAAAATGAGAAGTCAAAAAGCTCCTCCCAGCCTACTTTTGACTTCTCTTCACTAACATCAAAAATTGATAACTCATTTTGTGAGAATTCATTCAGGAAGTGAGTTGTCAAACATGCAAAAAGAGAAAATCAAAAAATCAAAAGCCAAAAAAGTGGTATCAAAACTCCCCATTACTGCTTGTAAAATACTCTACTTCAAGCATCCGTTGTCCGCAGATTTTAGTCTACTAGAGCCAGGAATTTGCTTTGCATGTACTTTTTCTCTCTTCGCTAGGATTGCATAATAACTGCATTTTTGCTACTGCTTTCCTTGCCAAAGCTTCTCTTGCTGCTCTTCTTAGAATTGTTACTGGTGGAGTCGTTCTTAAGCGTTCTTCGGCCCCAGTCTATTGTTATTTGCTTTTTAATGTCGCAACTGCCATTTCACCCTCTGCACTAATTTTCCTCAAAAAATGTACTACTTTTAACCAGAGTTCCAGGCTGTGATGGATTTAAGTTTCCTTTGCATGTGCTTCTTGTCTATTGTTGAAGGGTTTACTGATGTGAAGTAGAAGATACTATTCGAGAATATATTAGTTATGGGTAGTAGACTTGACGTGTCTTTGATAATCCACTCTTAGGGTTGACATTCCATTACTTTGATCGTTTCACGCTGATTAGTCCTTCCTCTGTATTGTTGTTTTGTTTGGGCCATACAAGTATGGGATGGTCTTTAGATCTTATGGTAACAATTCCACGGATCAACTGGTAGATCCCAACGAAGTCTTATGCATGCCGTTAGAAAAAGAAGAAGAAGGAAGTCTTACGCAGGCCAGCTGATACAGGTAATTGGTGCAATTTTATATCCCTTGTTAGTTTTCAAGAATTTAGGTCTAGTGCCAAGATGTGTCAAGTTTCCCGCCGATTTGCAACCCGAAAGAGGTATAGTTGGTATAGTTCTTCTGGTAGAGGTTTCGTGTGTTAGCTTTCATTAGGAATACACCATGAAATGGCCGCCACAGAATATATAATGGCGAACATCATCATGACAAGAATGGGATATTTGTATTTTATATACTATTGCCTTCCATATTTATTGAACACAAAACTATTTTGATGCTTTAGTTGTGAATCATAGAGCATTTCTGTGTTTGATTCCGTCTCAAACACGCAATCACAGAGCATTTATATATGTATATATATGCTCGTATAAATTGATGTAAAAATAAGAGATGAAGCAACATCTAGCCTGCTCTTGTCTGCCATCAAGTTGGATGTCTTAGCTTGGTATTTGGGCATTTGACATAGAAATTACAGAGTTAGTCTTAAGTTGTTGGACTATTTTGTGTTTGTATCCGTTCCAAAATAATAGTCCATGACAAAAGGACGTGTAATATTCGAATAGAAAAATAAAATACTTCCGAGCACAAGTTTTTAAATTTGTTGACACTGAATTAAAGAGCTCAATTAGTTCTTTAATTTGGTGGCATAAAATTATGCTTGAAAGCATTTTATTTTTTGATTAAAAAAATGCACGTCTTTTCGTAGTGGACTATTATTTTGAAACGGAGGGAAATATATTGTAAAACCACAACGAAACCAAAATTATACGATAGAACGATAAAGTCATAGAAAATAAATCTACTATACGTAGTGTCGTCCATGATAAGCCCCAAATGTTGTATATATCCGGGCTTATCTCGCTCAATTTTATCACACACACTTGCATAATTTGGTTTTATATGAGTGATTTTGCGCGAGTTGTGTTTTTGATGAGTTTCAGAAAATCGGAGCTAAAAGGGCGTGTCCAAAGCTCCAAATAATCCTCGGTTGTATCCGGAAGTACCCAAGGCCCCGCAATGCCGTGGAGGACAATCGCCGAAGCTTAGAAGTCGATTCAAGAAGCTTTGGAAGGTTCAAGGAAGGCTCGGAACAAAAGAACAAGACATTTGGAGTTATGAGCCTCGAGAAAATCTGACCAACCGATAGAAAAAGGCTCATTTCTCTCAAGATACAAAGGCTATGAAGATGAGGTCAATTGGGTTTGAAAGTAGACTCATAGAGCTTTCCAACGGTTCAAGAATCGCCTCATTCCGAGTTCGGACGAAGCCGGGGCGTGCCCGCGAAGTTGGGGCAAAAATCTGCCTGGACAGAACCGTGGGTATTGATACCCCAAAACTTGGTATCAATACCTCTGAGGGACAAAGTTGGACAGAACCGTGGGTATTGATACCCCAAAACTGGGTATCAATACCCAGACGCTTCAGACAGATTTTTGGCCCGACTTCCATTTTATTTTAGGGGCATTTTGGACCTTTTGTACACGTTTTTGGGGGCTATAAAAGCCACCTAACATCAGATTATTAGGGATTCTTCATCTTCCACCTTCTCTCTCTACCTCCATTAGTTTTGTACATAATTTTCTCCAACTTCTTTCTAGATTTTCATGCTTTTCCATTTGGATTCAAGGTAAATCTTCTTCATTAATGTTGTAGTACTCATCTTTATCTATCTAAATCTTGTGTTTATTTTCATTTTCGTCATGTTTTCCTTAATCACGTTTTTCTCTTTGTTGTGTACTTTAACCATGTTTGAGTAGTGGTTTAGGCTTGGTTATGGGGTGATTATCACCCCATGACTTCGGTGTTTCAATGGCTTCTCACGTTTTTATGCTTATTGTGGGTTTGTGAATGGATTAATCACTCTATTTTCGGTCTAAACTTAGAGTTGTTAACCTCCTTGATTGGGTGTAGACAAATCACTTGGCACACACAATACTTTGAGCTATGTCACTTTAGGTGTTCGATAAAATGTCTAAGAGAGTTTCTTTCCATTTACAAACCTCATTCTTGTGGTAAAGATTGGTTTTCATTGGGTGAGTTCAATTTTATGTATCAAAACTTAGTCTTGTTAACCTTTTTGATCTTGTGTAGGCAAGGGCTTGACCACTTGCCACACATGATGCTTAGAGCTATGTCAATCTAAGTGTTTGTAAAATTGCCTCAAAGAACTTATCCCATTGTTAAACCAATTTTCTAAAGTCAAAATGATTTTCATTGCTAAATCTTCCGAGTGAGAGCAAGTGACGTTGTCTCTCACTTGAGTTATAGTTGAGAGCCATTGAATATCCCTAGTCATGGGTGGTATGAACCTCTAGACCTTGCCGCCTTTAATTTGTAGTTTAAAATTTCATTTTCACTCGCATTAGAGGTAGAGAGAACCCCACAAACAAATCACAACGAAACGGTTGGCCGTCCTAACGCCGAAACCCCTACCGTAAAGTAAACCTCTCACTAGCTCCGACCCCTCCCTGTGGATCGATACTCGGACTTAGCCACTATTCTCTGGAGTAGTAGTTAATTCCTTGTTTTTATAAATGTATTTTTGACTCGGTACGACACAGTCAGTCCACAGCTCAGATGTACAAACTAGGACTTAATCAAAATTCAAACAGATTATTCAGATAGGAACCAAATAATTAGAATTTAGAGTCCATGTCTGGTTTCTTCCTCGAGAACAGATACTCTTGCCAATTAAAAAATAATAATATTAGAGGAAACAAATGAATAGGCTTAATTACTGAATAAGAGTAGTGACTAAAGTAGTGTTGCTTCCAGTAATAAGAATATTATCGACATAGACTAGAACATAAACCAAATCTTAACCTTTGCAAAGAATGAAAAGAGGAATCTGCTAGGCTATTCAAAAACCCTGAGAAATCAAACATCTGGAAAACATATCACACCAAGCTATTGGGGCTCGTTAAAACCATCGAGAGCTCTATGTAATTGACACACATGATGAGGAAACTCAGAATTGACACACCTTAGAGGCTTGTTCAGATACACCTTCTGTTGTACAACCATGAAAAAAGGCATTAAAGGCATCTAGTTGCCTAGTAGACCATCCAAAGTGTAAAGCTAAGGTTAAAACAACCCTTAAAGATCTACGCCTTTTTCAGTTTCAGAGACTTATCAGAAGTAGAAACCGGTGGTTCCCCGACTCTTTCAGCACACCTTCAAAACTAGAATGAGGCATCAGAAGATTAAAGGCTTATTTTTCCCAAACGGGAATGGAAGGGGATCTCGTGGTTTAAAGGCTATAAAAGGGGAGAGATTCACCGCAAAAGGGTGGAGTAGCGCGCGCGAGCAACTACGAGCGTCAGACTCACAGTGGTGACGTCACACTCCATCAAAAGGGACACATGTTCTTGTATTATTGGGAACACCTGGCACCTGAATACTGCCTATAAATATGAGTCATTCCTTTCACAATTCCTAGAGGTGATTGATTTGATGGAGTGTGTCATTCTAGAAAGAGAGAGTGGACAATCTCTAATTTGGAAAAGGAGAACATTCTTCCATTGGTGTCATCATCCCATCTCTCTAGATCACTTGGGTACCCACGGGTTAGACTGAGTTCCACGCCTTAGTCTCTTCCTGTACACTCTTGCTCACTTTTTCACCCTTCTAGATCACTCCAGTCTCCTTCTCTTCTAATCCTTGACTATTTCGACCTCTCCAACACATCAGCAAAGAAGCTCTCTTACAATAGGTATGTGGAACACAAGGGGTTAAATGAACCCTTGAAGTAAGAATAGGTTAAAGCTTTGATTAGGGATAATGAGGTTTGGTTTTGTGGTGTTCTTGAAGCTAAATTCAGGAGGGAAAATGAAGTGGATGTTTCTAGTCATTGTTAAGCCATGGATAATTTAGTTCCAGGTATTGTTGGTAGAATTCTTTTGGGATGGGATCTTTTAGTTATTTTGGTATCCATTATCTACTCTACTTGTCTGTGTAAAGGTAGATTCAGTTGGTCATGGGCTTAGTTTATTTGTATAAGTGGTATATGGAAGCAATTTTGCAGCTGATTGAATGCGGCTTTGGGATGATATGAGGAGGCTTAGGTGTGTAGTAGTTCTTCCCTGGATTCAATTGGGGATTTCAATGTGGTTAGGAAAAGCTCTGAAAGAACTGGGGATTTTGACTTAGTTGCTGATGAGGACTTGAATAGATGTTTGTTTGACATCAATATGGAGGATCTTCTATCTAAAGGGCATTAGTTCACATATAGGAGAGGAGGAACTGGTGCTAGTAGAAGTCGGCTTGATAGGGCTTTTGTGAATGCTGAGTGGGCTAATCAGTATCCTGAGTTAGGGGCTTGCATGCTTGCCCCTGGCATCTCTGATCACAGTCCAATGGTTGCGACTATTTTGAACGAGGTAAGGCAAAATAAGCCTTTAATCTTCTGATGCCTCATTCTTTAAAGGTGTGCTGAAAGAGTCTGGGGAGCAACCAATTGCTACTTCTAATAAGTCTCTGAAACTAAAAAGGGCTTATTAGACCTTTAAGGATTGTTTTAACCTTAGCTTTAAAACTTTGGATGGTCTATTAGGCACTTAGATGTCTCTAATGCCTTTTTTCATGGCTAAATGCAACAGAACATGTATCTGAAACAGCCTCCAAGGTGTGTTAATTCTGCGTTTCCTCATCACGTGTCAATTTCAAAGAGCTCTCTATGGTCTTAAACAAGCCCCAAGAGCTTGGTATGATATGTCATCCAAACGTTTGATTTCTCAAGAGTTTTAGAATAGCCTGGCAGATTCCTCTCTTTTCATTCGTTGCAAAAGTTAAAATGTGGTTTATGTTCTGGTCTTTGTTGATAATATATTCTCATTAATGGAAGCAGCACTACTTTGGTCAATACTCTTGTTCAGCAATTAAGCCTATTCATTTATTCCCTCTAATATTATTATTTTTAATTGGCAGAAGTATGGTGTTCTAGAGGAAGAAAGCACACATGAACTCTTAAATTCTAATTATTTGGTTTCTATTTGCTTAATCTATTTGAACTTTGAACTACATCCGAATTTGTACATCTGAGCTACGGGTGACACTACGTATGGGTGACTTCTTTTTTATGACTTTATCGTTCTATCGTATAATTTTGGTTTCATTGTGGTTTTACAATATATTATGCAAACACAACTTAGTTCAACAACTTAGGAGACTTCTTTTCCTATCGTATAATTTTGGTTTCGTTGAATCGTATAGTTTTGGTTTCGTTGAGGTTTTACAATACATTATGCAAATACAAACTAGTCCAACAACTTAAGGCTGGATTTGTATTTACTATGTCAAACGCCCAAATACAAAGCTAAGACAACCAACTTGATGGCAGATAAAAGCGGGCTAGATGTACCTCTTTCGGGCCACAAACCGAGGAGGAAGTTGACACATCTTGGCACAATCAATATTAACCTTGAAAACTAACAAGGGATATAAAATTGCACCTAGTATCTGTATGAGGTGGCCTGCATAAGACTCCCCTTTTTTCTTCTAACAGCGTGCATAAGACTCCGTTGGGATCTACTAGTTGATCTGTTGGATTATTATCCATAAGATCCAATGCCCATCCCATACTTGCATGGCCTGATAACAAAACAATACAGAGGAAGGACTATTCAGCAGGAAATGATCAAATTTATGGAATTTCAACCGTAGAGTGAATTATCATAGACACTTCAACCCATAACTAATAATCTTGAATAGTATCTTCCCCTTCACAGTAGTAAACCCTTCAACAAGGGTGAAATGGCAAAGGAAAATTAAACCCATCACAACCTAGAACTCTGGTAAAAAGTACTCCCTCCTTCCCTTTTTTAGTGTAGACATTTCTATTTTGGGTTGTCCCTTAATAAGTGTATGTTTTGAAAAATTAGTGGATAAAAGTTTGTAGAATTATCATTTTTCCCTTTTGAAAAGTTAGTGGGTAAAGAGTTAATGAGTAAAAGTGGCATGGAGGATAATTTTGGAAAGTAGAGGTAAAAGTTTATGTGAAAAATGTAAAGTGGAGGAAAAAATTGATATGAAAGGTGTAATGATAATGTTTCTTTAATAAGTTGAATTTACGAAGTATCACATTTAAAAAGGGACGGAAGGAGTACATTTTTTGAGGAAAATCAGTGTAGAGGGTGAAATGGCAGCTGCGACAATAAGAAAGCAATAACAATTCAGTGACGTGCAGCAGCCAGCAAAGAGAAGTTTTGGCAGGGAAAGCAGTAGCCAAAATGAAGTTATTATCCAATCCTAGCATAGAGAGGGAAAAGAATATAAAAAACAAAACTCCTGGCTCAAACAGACTTAAAATCTACAAGCAGAGGATGCATGAAGCAGAGTATTTTACAACAAGTAAAACCACCTACAGATGCACAACGTATTTTCTACGCTTAGTAAAATATACTTAGGAAAATTGCTTATCGATTCTTATGCATTCTAAAATTATCCCCAGCTTCTTGAATTTGTTCAAGATCTATGACCTCAATGTACAATGAGCAATGAGCCGATCAAGGCCAACCCTGATGTTTGGGTTGCCCAAGCCCAAGCCCAAATTTGGTTGCCCGCTTAGTATTAAGTCATAAGGAAAAAAAAAAACACATGCAAATCAATATATATATATATATATATATATATATATATATATCAACGTTACATTTTGCTTTTATCTTAAATTACATCAAAAAATAAAATTCAAAATATGATCCCGGTATTAAAAAATATATAAATGTAATCCCAGTTATAGTACTTTACGATTAATACGATTCGATTCAAAGAAAACAATTTCTCTTTGAATTTTTTGAAGCAAATTCTTCTTGGTTTTTACTATATCCGTGAAGGGTATGCTTCCCTTTCTCTTGATAATTATTTCTCCCCAAAT
Source organism: Vaccinium darrowii (assembly GCA_020921065.1). NCBI lineage: Eukaryota > Viridiplantae > Streptophyta > Magnoliopsida > Ericales > Ericaceae > Vaccinium > Vaccinium darrowii. The sequence goes on from CM037154.1 coordinate 33,860,981, forward strand.
ATGTCGGGACAGAAGCCGATTTTAGATTCTTGGACCTAAAAATCAAAGTCGGGACCCAAGAGCCTAAGGAATCAAAGTAAAAATACTACTTTAATAATAATAATTATTATTATTATTTATTTTAGATCTTTTTGTCAAAGCTTGTTGAGTGGAAATAAATTATTTTGGTTTATTTATTGTTAACAATTATTTATTTGTGCATTCAATTCGAAAATTTAGAAGTAAAATTGCTGATAAAAAAAAAATTGAGTAAAATTAAAATAAACTAAGAGAGTTACTTATAAAAACATTTAGTGTGTAAAAGATTTGATCCTTGGGGCTCTACAACCACCAAAAGCATAATTAAATTTCAATACTAGTGGTCTAGGAGTTAATTTTATCTACAACAGATGCAACCAAAAAATAAGACGAAAGATTAATTGGCCAAAACTAACTTCAAGGGAATTGAACCCTGCCCATTCAACTTTCAAGAATGCGCACAAACCACCAGCACTACCTTGCTCTCTATGTTAGATCTTGGAATATTTTATATTAATACGCACATGTTTACAAAAACAAATTTTTTATTTGGTTGCCCTAGTCTGGGAGGTTGCTTAAGCCCGTGAGCTTGCTGGGCTTAACCCTAGGCCGGCCTTGGAGCCGTTGATACATCATGAATTGGTTCAAACAAAAAAGGATAAAAAAAACACAGAATGTAAGTTGTGGCTTATAACACACTGGCAACTTCATGACAAATTTATAGAAAACCATCACAAGTTTTCAACCGACTATTCAGTATTATGTAATTTATCAACTAAACAACAATACCAGAAATACACAATAGTGTAAAAGCCAGTAAAGATGAAAGAAGACGGAACAAAAAAAAAAATAAAAAAATCAAAGATAACCCGAAATCTTTGTACTGAATAGTATGGCAAAATTGAACCCAACAATTTAGACCCCTACACCAATATATGCTAAACTATAAACCATTAACGAAATAAAGAATAAGGACAAATAAAATCACCAACAAAATACTCGAGAGATCATACCTCCAAAGTGAATAAAACTCATTAATAACCTGAGAAACATCTCCAATTCCTCTTCATCCTACACCTAATAACACCTTCTCGTCCCCTATGACACTGTATATAGCAAATGATTGAATTTAGAATCCTTTGTTGTGTAATTGTCAACAGTGAACTGGAGCATGGTTGTATCATTGTTAATGAGAAATCTTATGTTTTACTAAAAAATAACTACTACCAAGTAAAGGAAGATAGTAAGTCTTCTCAAATTACATGAGATGGCTTATTTATAGCTAGCCCAAGTTGATTAAACTAAGCCTTAACAATAACGTGTTCATCAGCTAAAAACTGAACTAACACACACACACGTCACAGCCAGGTTGAATAGATTTGTTTAAACGAATCATTTCAAGCTTAAACCAAAACGAATAGAAAGAGAACATTTTGAATAGCCAACAAAGAAACAGATGTCCTGGTTGCTCATGAGCGAAATGCAAAAGAGAGAGTAGTTAGTGAAAATAAAGATGATTGGGTAGAGGTGGTGAAGAGGAAAATTCAATCTCCGGGCATACCTTTGGCCATCTCCTCTTCTAGCCGTGTTTCTTCTACAAATAACTCATTTGGCGTTCTTGAGAAATGTGAGGATTTGGTTGCCTCCTCCGCTGTGGAGGTGTCAAAGATGGATGATGCGGGGACTGTATCTAGTGATGCTACCCCGATTTGTCAAGGTAGTACTCAACAAGAGCTTCTCCCCGTGGCTATTCGTCAGTCTACACGGTTTCGAGAGCCTCCAAGAATCCCCTTCGATGGCGATTTTGTTGGACCTCAACATAATGTGAACCGGATGGCTCAACATAATGTGAATCGGATGGTGGGTGTTTCCTCGACTCCTTCATTCACTAGAGATCAAAACAGAAAGAAACTTCAGGAGAAAATCAAGATGTTAAAGGCTTTAAGAGTTTAGGTCTTGAGGCTCGCATGACCATCTTTTGTTTTTTTTTTTTTTTTTTGGGTGTTCTTCGTTGAAGCGTGCTTTGAGCTTTGTTGGATATATGTTTTGTTGTAGTTAGGTTTTATATTTTCTCTTTTCTTTATTTTTCTTTCTTTTCCTCCTAGAGTATGTCCTTATAGATTGTATATTCGGTTAGCATTTTTTCTATTTCAAGCTAATTTACCCAAAAAAAAAAAAAAAAAGAAAAGAAACTGAGTAGATGGAGAGCTATTATGGTGTGCCAATATGAAACTTCAACATTGTCATAAACATACATACATGCGAATGCGAAAGCAAATACAGATTTCTTTTTCAATCACAGATATCCTTTTTTCTTCTTCCCAAACTAGCAAATTAAGAGGCAAAACATTAATGGATTGAGGTGTATATCCTTGTTCGAAGAAATCTACGTGTTCGCAACGTAACAAACTCTTAGGCTACAAAGGAAAAAAAGGCCTTTTTGTAATTTGATTTTTATCTTGTGAAAGATCCAAGCACGATAATCATCAGATGAAGAAAACGGAAACACAGATCGGGACAAGAAGATGGATTCAGAAACGATCGGCGGTGAAGAAGATGACGCTGGTTTTACAACAATACATATAGCGTGTCTTTTTGATGGAAAGAAGATTAGAGAAAGGAACAGAGAAGCTCGGCGGCGGAGAAGATACTAAAACATTCGTTGGCCTAGCACAGACCTCGGCTTATAAGTTTTGTGTCTTTTGATAACTGCCACCTGTTAAAAGACTTGCTTCGACTAAAATTAACCCAGTGGTTTTTATTTTTGTCTTTATTAAAAAAATGTACTGTATTTGTTAATTCCGCGGCAAATTTTTGTGATTTATTGGTTCGTCTCGATAACAGGAATCTAAAAAGTGCTATAAAATTATTAACCAAACTTAAATTTTTGTGAATAAAGACAATAATAATCCAATAAACCACAAAAAAAAAAAATGGATTATTTTTGCATTAACTAAACTTTTTAAAAGTTTTGATAATAATTTTATACTTTTTAAATTTCTCTCGTCAAGACGAACAGATAAACAACAAAAAATCGACACAAAACTAATTATACAATTCTCGGGACTACCAAAATTAGGTTTTTTTTCCCACAACGATATACATCAACGGTTAGTACTTTGTGGTTAGAGGGGAAAGGGAAGCCACCACAAGAGGAACTACTTTTTTTTTTTGCCCTTTTTCCCTTTTTATTTTTTATTTTTTTGTGTGAAGAAGTGGAGGTAATGACCAGACATAACCTCCAGTGGTCCCATGAGTTTGCTGGGAAAAGGAATCGAACATAAGACCATAGGTGGGAGCAAACCTCTATATCCCACGGTCATGTTATGAAGAAAATTTCGGGCTGAAGTTGTTAATTTAAAGACACGTCTTACCAATTCAAAACCCTAGGTTTGATTGGGTGAAGAAATTTAACATGTATATGTCAAAGCTATTTTTCGAATGCCTAGCAAAGTAAAAAAATAAAAATAATTTAATTTGCCTCTTAATGGACTTGTCAATTTCTGGTCAAATTTGTTTTCTTGGGTTTTTTCCCATCGGATAAACCAAAAGAGTTCATAGTAATCAATGAAAAGAAAATTCTTCTTTATTAAAGTCGGAATCAAAGTTTGTACTCGTTTTTGCTTTTGGCCATTAGTGATTTTTTTTTTTTTTAAAGTTTGGTCTATTGTTATCTTTATATTTTAATCTATATATAACAGAGACAACGACGAAAGTATAAAACTCATCAAAGCATTTGAACATCCTAAAGAAGCATAGAGAGCTCCACTTAAAAACATTGAATAGGGTGGACGATTCTAGAATATGGTAGTAGTAGTGAGACATTCTTGAGATATTTTGGGAGTGTTTTGGAAGACTGAATATTAGCTCTTGGATCTTTGTACTCATCAAATCAGCGTATAAACATCCCAAAATTGTAACATTTGAACATCCTAAAGAAGCATAGAGTGCTCCACTTAAAAATATTGAATAGGGTGGACGATTCTAGAATATGGTAGTAGTGGTAGTGAGACTGTAACGCCCCCAAAATTTGGGCACGGTAATTATTATTACAAACCATAAATAAGTTTAATCCTTAAACTTCAATACAAATTACAATGTCCTCAAACACTATATAAATAATAACCGGGGTGGTTCTAGGTCGTCGTCTATCCCTGTGCCTGGTCATTCCCCACTCCGGCAGCACTGCCTGCTCCATAGGACTGGTCTCCACGTTATTGGTCCTGTCCATCTAGATAATCTGACATAATACGTCCGAGTCGCACAGGCAACATCATGGTATTATGCCAGGGTTACACGAGTGCAACACCGTGAGCAAAGCCCAGTAGTTCACTATGCTAAACTTCTAAGTAGCAATTTTAGAACAATAAGTTCAATAACAGTACATAATACTTGTGAGTAGTAAACCATGCAATGCACCATGCGTGTCTATGCGGATCAGAGTAATCATGCGCAGAAAACAATATCTCGTTTCAGTATCTCAAGACTGTGCCACGTGTCATTTCTCAAAACGATTCTCATTCAGTTTCTCAAGCTTAACTCATTTATCAATAGTTTTTCCAAAAATCGATTTTTCTCAAATCAGTGCCTCTTTCAGCATCCTTCTTCAAATTTCATATATCTCCCATCACTCGAAAGTTATTGGTCTGTTTATGCCTCCTTTCAGCTGACCGTACCAACCTTTCTGCTCGAGACCCCAGCCCTCGTACATCATCGAACTTAACAGCCTGTTTGCACGGTCCGTCCGCCCCGCGACTCTCACGACACAGTCCCGGCCGCCTTGCATCACCGAACTTAACAGCCTGTTTGCAAGGTCCGTTCACCGTGTGTTGTGCACGCTTAGCCCAAACATCCAAGTTCTCTCCGCGAACTGGAAGTGGTGCTCTCGCTGCACTACCGCATCAAAACCATTCCTCCAAGTTCTCTCCGCGAACTTGATGTGGCAACAAATTCATCTCATTTCATTTCATTTCCAAAATCTCATTTCATTTTGTTTCCCAAAATTTCACTTCTCATTACAAAAATTCATTTTCATTCTCATCTCTATTTTTCTCGTCAACAGCTACTCAATGTCTCAACTCCGGTGTCGTAACGTAATGTGTACGTGCTCAATGCCTCATGCTCAAAATCATGCCCATGCAATATTCCATAAATTTTTCTTTCAAGAAAATAACTGTATTTCACAAGTGAACCTTTCCAATAAAATTATGTATTTCTTTCTCATCCATAATATCTCCTCAAAAATAATATTTCTCACATAAATTCATAAACTTAATATTTCAACCTTTTCAATAATAATAATTCTCAGAAATTCTAAAAATATATAGATTCTTCCTCTTCTATTTCCAAACTATCTAACTAACTATTTTATTCCTTCTAAAAGAAATAAAATAATCCAACTTGCTTTCCCAAAAGTACATCTCTCTCTTTCTAGAAATTTATTACCCAAAAATAATTTAACTCTCTAGTCACAAACTTTCTAAAAAAAAATAATTTTCTTTTTAGAAAATTTAAACTCACCAATAATATACTCCTTATATATCTAGAAAACTTTCTTTCTAATAATCTTAATAAATAAATAAAAATCATTTTCTCTTCATCAAGAAAAAATCAACAATTTTCCTTTCTAGAAAATTTTAAGCAACTCATGAAAATCTTCTTTTCATCATATCATTAAAATAAAATAATAAGTTACTAAGTAGTTAGTAAAAACTTTCTAGAGAAACTCTACTCCATATTTATTAAAATAAAACTTCGCATTTTCTCGTAAAAATTTATATAAGATAATAGTAATCTTTCTAGCAAGAAATAAATCCCTCATTAAACAAAGCTAATCTACTTATTTAAGGAAAAAAAAATTATCTAATCAACAACCAATGATTAAGTCATCTAGTATTAACTATTTCTTCCAAGAAATAATAACAAAATAAAACCATTAGAACCTTGATTAGAAATACTCATCTTCTAATCTCTTCTAATCAACTTCTAATCACTTAAATCTCATTAAACCAACTTCTAATTCCATGAAGAACTATTCTACTTACAACCCAAACAACACTCTTGTCTTCTTTTCAACATGAAATCCTCTTTCTTAAACATTAAGTAACACGCTTAATGGCTTAATACATGCACAAATTAACCCAATCAAACTTTATAATCAACTTCAGAAAACTAATTAGAACATTCTAATGAAGCTAGAAATAACTAATTAGAAGGTTAGTTTAGTAAACTACTTGATTTCCGGGTGTAAACCGGAAGCCGATAAGCTAATCCTTTGATGTGGGCTCTTTAATCTACCTAGCTTACTCACTAATTAACTTAGTAAGTAGCTAATTAGAACTAAAATAGGTTGGTTAAGTGGTGGTGGAAGTTGGTGATTGGTTGGGAATATGGGAGACAAACAAATATAGAAGGTTTAAAGTGGTCCCAAAGAATACATGTCACGCCCTCAAATTTGATAAAACCAATTACAAATAAAATCCACGTAAGATAAGTCAAAAGTCATACATTTATCCTTTGAATAGTCAAAGTCATAATAGGTACATTCTCACCATAAGTAGTCAACGAGTTCTAACTACAGGTACCCATAATCCAAAAGCATAAGTATCAAGTTTAAGAGTTATTACATTAACCAAACAGTCAAAAGATTAATAGATAGAAGTTACAAAACCATCTTTCAAAAAAATATGAAGTAAAGATGGGAAAATAACTTCATGCTCGATGAAATCCAATGCTATGCATCCACACTTCATGCATCCATCTCATGGTCCTTGCTGAGTACCTGAAAATTGATAGGTTGAGCTCACTAGCCCAGTAGGAAAACTATTCTACTAACGCTAGGTGTATAAAGATGATAATCACACCGGGATATGAAATGATTTGAATGAGAAATGCAACAGATGACACGGGAAGTTGATAACAAGTACTACGTAACCACAAGGCACCCAAGTGTCCAAAAAAAAAAAGTGTCCGAGTGTCCAATTTCATTAAAACACCAAGGTGGTTATAAACACTTCATTTCCAACATTTCATAAAAATATCGTTTTGTTTTCAATAGGGAATAAATCCCTCTGCCGGATTTCGTGGGCTCCGAACACCCCTGCCGGATTTCATGGGCTCCGAACACCCCTACCGGATTTCGTGGGCTCCGAACACCCCTGCCGGATTTCGTGGGCTCCGAACACCCATGGCCAGGGACGCACCGAATGGTGGCCCTAGGATTCATAGTCATTATTCTCAAAACCTTTACATGCATCACATTTCTTTCAAAACGCCTCAATTTTCGCCAAAAATGTTAACCAACTCAAAATAGTGCATGTCCACTAAGCATAACGAAGTGTTCAATAAAATCACGTGTCAAAATCTTAGTCTAAAGGTTTCAAGGTGTATTTGAGTGTTATCGTAGTGCCAAAGGTCAATTATAAGAGGATATGAACGATCGGGAAACAAATGGACATCAAAGGGTGGTCAAAAACCACCCCAAAGACAAGGGTGACTGCTGGAAATTTTTGGGGCAGCAGCAATGAACAGTAACTGCGCAGATTTTCACCTCTAAGGTGTGGAATTTCAACCCAATCACAAATGAGGTAAAATAGGTTCGAAATAGAGATGCTAGGCAACAATCAACCATGGAGGGAGGTCAATTTCACTCTCAATTTCATCAAACAATACGCACATTCATAGATCAAAGAATCTAAGTTGAGAAAACCCACATAAATGGGGAAAAACATGATTTACGTGAAATTGGTGAGCAAGACAAGAGTATGTGTAACAAATCAACAATATACAACTAGGGAGAGTAGAAATTTGTCCCCTACCTCAAGGTTTTGCTTGGAAATGGTGGAAAGATGAAACCCTAGGTTGAGAAACCTTCAAATCCCGAAATCCAAGAGAGCTTGATGTTTCCAATGTGAAGATCTTGAAGTTTTGAGGTGGATTGAGGTTAAAATCACAAGGTTTGAGGTAGAGATGAAGAGAGAAGGTAGAGAGGTGATTTTAGGGCTTATTTCGTGGTTATGGAGTGACGAAATGGGTACAAGACCCTATTTATAGAAGACAATGTCGGGCTCAAAATTCGCAGAAAATGAGGCTGGATACCGGTATCAAGAAAAATCCATACCGGTATCTAGGATTTCTGATGGCTCAAAACGACGCTGGATACCGGTATCAAGAAAAACCCATACCGGTATCTAGAATTTCTGATGGCTCAAAACGACGCTGGATACCGGTATCAAGAAAAACCCATACCGGTATCTAGAATTTCTGATGGCTCAAAACAACGCTGGATACCGGTATCAAGAAAAACCCATACCGGTATCAAGAATTGAAAATTTCTAAATTTCTACCACCTTCACCAATTCGAACCCCGATCATTTTCTAACACATTTTCGACATCTCCAAACACCCACACAACATTGTAATACGTATACGTACCAAGATATACACTCCCATATAATACTTAGAAAGAAACGCATTTTAAAAAAAAAACATTAATCCACTCATCCACATTACTTAAAAATGAGTAAAAGATACAAAGAATTTCATGGAAATTCCGGGTCTTTACAATACAAAAGGTGGCTATTTATAGCAATACAATGCTCCTCTCTCCTCCCTCAAAACACACGGCACACACACACACTCACCTTGGCCGAACTACATCATGTGGAGGGAGTAAATGATGTGTTTGAATGGCACATGGGCAAGTACACAAGTTGCACTCTAGAGTTTAGGCTAGGTCCTAGACTATTACACTTGCAAGTTGAACAAATATGGGTATATACAAGGTAACTAACGTGGGAAACAAGGGGTGGGGAAATTATGCCTCTCGTTGTGTAGATTTTTGCATGGTTACCTTTGTTACGGGTGTTTTTAGGAGCTAATGTACACAAATATGCATGTGCATGGAGTTATGGCTATGGGGTAGCCTTAGTGGGCTAGAACTAGGGGAATATTCTTTCCCTAAAACATGAAAGCATGTTTCATGGAGACTTGGAGTGCAAGGTCTAGCATAAATAGGTCTAGGTTGTGTAGATTGTGCTCAAATGCATGTATTGTGTGGGTATGTATAGGTTACTCCAAAAATAACAAGGCTTGTTCTAACTAGTTTTGGGTACAAAACCTTAGCTTAGGAAGCTTCCCTTAACCCTCCACTTGCTTGGAGGTTTTTTGCTGCTGTTTCCATCATTGGTTCGCTGTTTCTTTTTTCTTTTTCTTTTGGCGTTTCTTTCAGTTTCTCACTGAGGTTTTGCCACTCCATGCCTTTGCTCTTGCGCTTGGGCTTGGTTTTCCTCGATGTACCCTTTGTCAAGTTTTCAATAAATCTTCTTTGCCGATCAAAAAAAAACTCTTGCATGTGCAACGTACACATTCATGCACACACACACCTTTCTCTCTTTCTCTCTCTACCGATCTCTCTCTCTCTCTCTCTCTCTCTCTCTCTCTCTCTCTCTATCTCTCTCTCTCTCTCTCTCTCTCTCTCTCTAACTTGGTCAACATACCAAGTTCCAATGTGAGGAGGTGACATGACTATGGCGTACCGATGTAGTTGGATGGAATAAAGGAGGTGGTTGGGGTGGTTTTGGAAATTAATAACGGCCTCCGGGTGTTACGGTAGTGTATCAAATGTGTTACTCAGTTTAGTACGATCGCATGCATGGCTAGAATCCCGGTTATTTGAATTTAAAGGATTAAATACTATTTTAATAGAAAAATATTCCAATAAACCGAAAATTAAAAATAAATAATTAAATTATTAGACGAAATTCTTATTTACGAAAATCCGGGTCGTTACAGAGACATTCTTGAGATATTTTCGGAGTGTTTTGGAAGACTGAATATTAGCTCTTGGATCTTTGTACTCATCAAAAAGCTGAAACCTTGGAAGAGCAGACACATATCTTTAGGTGGGAGATTGACCTTGATTAAATCTACTCTTAGCAACCTTCCTATCTATTATATGTCCCTGATTAAGATGCCAATTTCAGTGGCTAAATCCATTGAAAAAAATTCAAAGACGGTTCTTGTGGGGTGATTCTGAGAACAAAAGGAAATTAAATCCAGTGAAGTGGGAGAAAATAACAAAAAATAAGAAATTTGGAGGGTTAGGAGTGAAAAGTCTGCTTGAACACAATTTAGCCCTCTTGGCTAAATGGTGGTGGAGATTCTACAATGAAAAGAATGACGCTAGATTTTCTGTAAAATCTGCAGATGAGAAGTGGGAGATGCTAAAGTTTATTGAAGATCTGGAATTGTCATCCATATGGAAAAACATAGCTCCTCATAAAGTGGAATGCTTTGTGTGGTTAGCAGCACAGGAATCCTTTACAACCAAGTCAGTCTTGGTAAGGAGAGGTGTCATTTCTAATGATCAAATTCGATGCCCTTTCTGCAATGAATGCTCTGAATGCCCTAACCATTTACTGCTTTTTTGTGATAAATCGTGGGTTGTTTGGTCTACAATTTTCCAGTGGTGGCGCTTTACATGGGTGTGTCCCAGCAACCTCTATTCCTTCTTGCATATGTGGTCTTCTGTTAAGTTCAAAAACCTTGAGAAATTATGCTGGTTCACTTGTTTTTACGCTACTATATGGTCTATTTGGGGTGGGAGAAATGATCTTGTATTCAGAAATAAGGCCTTCATTCCTGATAATATTGTTGATTTATCTAAGACTAGAATGTCGTTTTGGATCAAGGCCAAGTTTATAGTGGATGATTATTCAGTCAATGATTTTAAACATTGTCTCGATGGGGTCAGGAAATTCTAGATCTAATGTTTACTATATCTTTTCTGGTTCCTGCTGGCTGTTTGTTTTGGTGGTAGATACTGCTTGATGTAATTGAAGGAGGATGCTCAATCTGAAGATGCGTTAGTGTTTGAAAGATTAGAGTTTGGCTCGGGTTTTTTTAGTTTTCCTTGTTGTAGATTCAACTCTCTGTTGAATTTTCAGTTTGTTTATGTTTTCGTGGTTCTCTTGAACCATGTTTTTGTTGTTCTCTCTTGATGTACCCATTGTCGAGCTTTATAAAATTTTGTTGCCGTTTCAAAAAAAAAAAATCCTAAATTTGTAACATTTGAACATCCTAAAGAAGCATAGAGTGCTCCACTTAAAAATATTGAATAGGGTGGACGATTCTAGAATATGGTAGTAGTAGTAGTAGTAGTAGTAGTAGTAGTAGTAGTAGTAGTAGTGAGACATTCTTCAGATATTTTGGGAGTGTTTTAGAGGACTGAATATTAGCTCTTGGATCTTTGTACTCATCAAATTAGAATATAAACATTCCTTAAAATTGTAACATTTGAACATCCGAAAGAAGCATAGAGAGCTCCACTTGAAAACATTGAATAGGGTGGACAATTCTAGAATATGGTAGTAGTAGTAGTGAGACATTCTTGAGATATTTTGGGAGTGTTTTGGAAGACTTAATATTAGCTCTTGGATCAAACACAAAGTTTACCCTGAGATAAAATCAAAGATTTTAGCAAATTTTTCCTCAAAAGTTAATGTTGGGTTTCATTTTTCTAAAACAAAGAGAAACTTTTTGTCCCACATTGTTTAGTTAGAAGAAATTGAAAGACTTTATATTACAAAATCCTTTAGTGGGCTTAACAATATGGCAAGACCCACGGGAGGTCTCACACACGCCCGAAATAGTCCAAGCTCCAAGCCAATTTGGAAACCCCGATCTAGAAAACAGTTAGTTGGGTGCGTGTTGTGAACCTCGAGCGCTGGAGGGATGCAAATCCGTCAATCTGGGCCTTTGCACCCTCATTAGGAAAGCCCAACGTTTTACTTAAATTCAGAAAAATGTTTTTCTCTCTTTTTTTTTTTTTTTGAAGTCAAGACTAAATCTTTTCTTGCCATGGAAAGTTTTTTGATTGCTAATGAGGAAAAACGTGAAAAACGCGTGCTTAATTAGCGAGCTAATTGATTCGATTAGCACGCTAATTGAGACCAATTGATTTTATTCAGTTCCCAAAACTCAGATTTTTCCGTCATTTTGGCTATAAAAAGGGAGCTCCGCTCCATTGTTCAACACACGAAAAAATATGTTTTCCACTACAATTTTCAGAGAGCAAGAAGGTCGTTTGTGTTTTGCTATTTCGGTCTTCTTCCGTGTAGAGAAGGTCAAACACAGAGGGTTGTATCTGAACTGTTTATCCTAGTGACGGAGTGGCTATACACTGCTTGCGCAAAAGAGGGCAGGGCCGCTAAACATCTTAAAGAGAGCGATCTAGTCTGCGACTCATCCCAGTACAACCATAGTCATTCTTGTATTTTCCATTCAATTTGCAGATCCAAGGTAATCCGTTTCATATTTTCAGTATTTGTTCCAGCAGCTAAAATCATCAAAATCAATCAGTTTTGCATTGGGTGGAGATTTTTATCAAAGTTGGCTTTTATCAACTTTAGTTTTTATAGGATTTTCCATTTTATCTTAGGAAAAACTCAACCCTAGTCATATAGCGAAGAGATGGAAGACTATCTATGGCTGGGATGCACTGCACGCTATTTGTGTCGAAGAGTTTTCACTTTCACTAGTAGAGTTAGGAGAGAGAATGAGATGAGAGATAGTTACTTAATGGTTTGTTAGTGGAAAGCTAGGGTTGCAATGAAATTTTTTAAACGAACTCGAGCTCAATGAAAATTTGATGAGCCGAGCTTGCCTAGATTTGAGTTGAACTCGAACTTGTTCACGAGCCTTAATGAGTCAAAAATATTTGATATTTATACTCTTATACAAGTCTGGAACATCAAATAACTTTTTTGTTTTGTACGTAAATGAGTCCATACATATATAAAATTATAAAAACATATTAGATTTAAGCTTATAGTCCTTTTATAAGTTTATACATGCACAAGTTATTAAATTTTCTATATATATACAAGTTTGCTATCCTGATCAAGCCAAATACTATCAAGTTCAACTCGTTTATTAACAAGCCAAAAATTGTGATAGCTTTCTTGCTCCCAATACGATGCAGAGAGGAATTGAAAACTCGAGGGATTTGGCAAAAGTACTAAAACGAGATTGGGTTGCCCTTCCAACTAAGCTTCTATGTTTAATGCTTCCTCATCTCTTTCTTGGCGATGTGAAATGCTTTCATATCATTTGCAGATCATGGCAGTCAAGTCCTACTCCATCAGTACAATCACCGGTGCTTATGTGGAGAATGATCGCACGAGATGCAAATTATTCCACCCACCCTACAACGATTCTTACAACATGTACATTCATGAATTATCCGGTGCAGTACCATGGTTTTCCAAAGATAGTTGGTTGCTTATGTCTAAAGGGGAGCACTTAATTTTCTTCTTTAATCCACTCACAAAGGAATTGATTAACTTGCTTGATTTAACTAAGATTTACGATTTCAATGGGATGACATTCACATCCTTTCCAACATCATCCGACTGTATGGTTTTTGGCATTCATGGACAGTTTGATGAGTATTTCTCCATATCAACGATTCGCCTTGGAGAAGAAAATTGGCGGGTGTCGTTGTGCAAATAACATGTCCATTTTTCTCTCCCACTATAGTCCAGTCTTTCATAAGGTAGAATTCTATTGTCTGGGTCAACATGGAAATTCAGGAGTTTTTAATCCTAATGGAGCGTATTGGAGAGTTCTTGACATCCCTCATAAGCAGCCACAGCTTCTCCATCCCAAAGTTCCACATGAGCGAAACTTTTTGCTGGAATGCGACGGAGAGCTACTGTCTATCAGTTTCATGGGGAAGTTGTTTTCTGTTTCAAAGTTGGATAGTGTTGAGAGGGCGTGGCATGAAGTCGACTGTTTGGGTGACCAAATGTTATTTGTGAGTAACACATCATCTCTTTTAGCAAAGAGAGTGGTACAAGGAATGAAGAATAAGGTTTATCTTCTCCGAATCAATGGAAAATGTGGGGTGTTCTATTCTCTAACCAGTGGTTTGTTTCAAACATTTGGAAATGATTTCTCCCATAAGGATTTGTTTGGGACAACAGAGGTCTTGAATTGCTATTGGATTGAGCCAAAAGATGATATTTCTTATTCCAAAGAAGAACTTAACTGGATTGAAGACACTTAGGCAATCTTGGGGTTGAGAAATGAACACAATCAGAAATGAACACAATCAGAGTTGAGTAAAACATTTAAACGAAAACATCAGAACTTTTAAACAGCGTGAGGAGAAGACATTGTGTTCATTTCTCCGCCCTAAGATTTGCCAAGTGTTTTCAATCCAGCTAAGTTCTTCTTTGGAATAAGAAGTATCAGATTTTGGCTCAATCCAATAGCAATTTAAGATCTCCACTGTCCCATACAAATCCCTATGGGAGAAATCATTTCCAAATGTTTGAAACAAATGACTAGCTAGAGAATAGAACACCCCACATTTTTCATTGATTCTAGGAAGCTACACCTTATTCTCCATTCCTTGTACCACTCTCTTTGCTGAAAGAGATGATGGTTGTGTTCGTTTTGAAGGTTTAGTTTTGTTTTAGTTTTGATGACATCATCATTACCCTCATTTCTCTCTATTTCTCTGCACTCATTACACCTTTTGACATCATCAAAACTAAACTAAAACTACCAAACGAACACAGCCGATGATTTTCTCAAAATTAACATTTGGTCGCCCAAATAGTTGACTTCATGCCACGCCATCTCAACACTATCCAACTATGAAACAGAAATCAACTTCCCCATGAAACTGATAGACACTGAAAGTAGCTCCCCATCGCATTCCAGCAAAAAGTTTCGCTCATGTGGAACTTTTGGATGGAGAAGCTGTGGCTGCTTATGAGGGATGTCAAGAACTCTCCAATACGCTCCATTAGGATTAAAAACTCCCAAATTTCCATGTTGACCCAGACAATAGAATTCTCCCTTATGAAAGACTGGACTACAGTGGGAGAGAAAAATGGGCAAGTTATTTGCACCACACGACACCTGCCAATTTTCTTCTCCACAGCGAATCATTGATATGTTGAAATATTTGTCAAAGTGGACATGAATGCCAAAAACCATACAGTCAAATGGTGTTAGAGAGGATGTGAATGTCATCCCATCGAAATCATAAATGTGAGCTAAATCAGGCAAGTTAATCAACGCCTTTGTGAGTGGATTAAAGAAGAAAATTGAGTGCTCGCCTCTGGACATAAGCAACCAACCGTCTTTGGAAAACCGTGGTACTGCACCGGATAATTCATCAATGTACATGCTATAAGAGTCTTTATAGAGTGGGTGGAATAATTTGCATCTCATGTCATCATGCCGAATACACATAAACATAAGCACTGGAGATTGTACTGACGGAGTGGGAATTGATTGCCATGATCTATAGACGTTATGAAAGCGTTTGACATCACCAAGATAGAGATGAGGAAGCATTAAGAATAGAAGATCAGTTGGAACTTGGAAGGGCAGCCCAATCTCGTTTTAGTACTTTTGCCAATCCCTCAAGTTTTCAATTGCTGTCTCGGCAACATCTGCCATGTTGGGAGCTAGAAAGTTGTCACTAAAGCAAAGTGTCTGAAAACAAAAGACAAGAAGGATTAGGCAACAGAATTATTAGTGTCTAATATCAATAGAATGATTCATACCAAATTTATACTTTATACACTCTTTTAAACTAATTGAAAAGAAAACTTGATAGCAATTTCTGCCCCTTCATACATGTAACCCTTTTGAAAGGCCAGTGTTAGATAATACTTCGACCATTTTAATTGGAAAACAAAAACAATCAAAGACCAATAAATAAATAAAACTTTTCTCTTTCGAAAAGCCTCGAAAAGGAAAATTATTGTCAAGGTAAAGAAGGGAAGAAAAAATGTGAGGCTCAATCATAGCAAAAAATCGATGAGAATTTTTGCCCCGTCATATGACCCTCTTGATAGCTCAACGTTAGATGTTATCAGTTTCAATTTATGAAACAATAGTAACCAAATATAAATGACATAACAAAATAACATTCTATGAAAGACTGAGTACTCAGTTTTCCTAGAAAACTAGATACTGCCTTTGTAACTAAATGACATAACTTTTGATGTCTGCGGTCTGCCTTTGTAACTATATATACTTTATAGAACAAAACTTCTACGCAACTACACATATTTAAATTGCTCTAGAGTGACTGCAATCCATCATATGGGAAGTGGAAATATGTACATATAAAAAGTACTATACCACCAAATTTTTGGAACAACCCATTTTTGCTCGACATGCCTTGTCAAGGTTCCTGGACTACCCTCATGCTGTACAGAAAAAAAAATCACATATGCTCGAGTGTTAACTTGTTACACAAGATCTATGAAATTGTGATCCTTTTGTCTTCCGAAAATCACATATGCATATGAGAGAGACGACGAGTGTTCATTTGTTACACTAGATCTATGCCAAACAAGTTATGCCGCAATTGTGGAGCATATAAAATTCCGAATTACCCCAAAAAAAAAAAATTATGGAGCATATCCAAAGTAGGTTTACTGCATTATCTTTTTCAGTTTTTCTACACCAAGTTTTAGCCTAGTTCTTTTTTTTTTTTGTTCAAATCTTGCGTCAATCTAGTTTTGCGGGTTTCTTTGAGGCTGGTAAATTATAAATTATACAGATCCCGTTTCTCTTCATTACAGCAAAATACACCTAGCGAACTGTGAACACACATCTAAGCCGTACCAAAGCTTATATTCGCCGTTCACTGGACAAAATGTAGGTCACTGGCAATCGAAATTAGTTTCCGAAAAAAACCACATACATTCAGAAATTAGAAATCACCATATCGGTTTAAGGAATGTTGCATGGAAAAACTTAAAACAAAGGTAAGGGAACATTCTCCTCAATCCCAAAAGCATTACTAGTAATATGATCAGCTAATTTTACAAGAAGTTTCCAGTTTCAGGCTTTTGGAAAAAAAAAACAAAAAAAAAACGTAGGATAACTATCATGTATTGTAGCCTGTAGAATTATAACACTACCAAGAATTAATTGAAATGCGCAAAAGCTGATCCGAACGCTTTAGTTATTAAAAGAAAAACAAGTATACTAATGAATTCAGAGCAGGGAACACAATAAAGAAAAGAGAATTTTGTTCATAGGCTGTACTATAATAAGCATACCTAGTGGCTCGTTAGAGAACAGTGGTCTCTGCAGCCATGAGGGGCTGACTGCTCTGAAACTGAAGGCTAAATACACTTTTTTGTCTGGAATCCCAAATCCCAATCCCACTAGAATTTGGCCTCCCGAAATTTTGATTCTTACATTGTTATATGCACTCCTATTTGCGACCAATAGGGAAAGCTACGAAACAAGAGAGAACTTTACAAAATGGGAAAAAAAAATAATAATTACTACTGTACAAAATTAGAGGCCAATTCCGCTTGTTCCCTCCTTGCCAATTCCAACCCTGAGTTTCGGAACTGGGGCCTGTAGTGAGCGCACTTACTATAGGGTGTGGTGAGCAACAGTGGCTTTCTTTTTTCCCTCATTCCCATTTAATGTTGCGTATTCAGTTTCCATCTAGAACTCGGAAAAGGTTACAATACACACCCCTTATAAAGAGGAGTACTAGACAACAATTTTCAGCATCTCAAATTTGACGAAGGTACAAATTTTTTTTTTTTGGTGTATGCTTTATTGACAATTTTCCAATTCAATTCTCGATATATGTGATTTCGGTTCTTCTTTTTCCTTCATGTGGGTATGTGATTTCGGTTCATGTTCATGGTAAATCTGTTCTCACCCTTTCTAGTACACTTCTTTTTATTACATTGAGTATAAAGTACTAGCGAATGACTCGTGCCTGAAGGCACTTCACCAAACAAAATTTGAACATGAAATACTTGAATGACATTCCGATTCCATGAAGTTGCAGTTCCAAGCTAATATGATCGTCCGTCTGACCATAAACATCATCCCATTTAGCAAGTGAATATGAGAAAATAAAATAGAACTATACCATTAATACAATAGCGAATATGTGTCTATTAAAGCCTCTAATGTTCTTATCAGACATAGTGTGTGAAAACAAAAAGCACTAATTATATCAAATTGAGTCCATTCATAACCGATGTCTAAAGGCACTAAGCATATGAATTGGTTGAACAATCTAAAACAACTATTTTTCCTTGCACCAAAGATCCCTTCTCAAATTCGATCTCGTATATTTGATTTATCAATCAAGTAGTAGTGCAAAAAAAAAAAAAAAAAGTAAGAGACATACAAAAAAAAAAAAAAAGCTATACCATTGTTTAAAAGTACTTCCCCATGTATCCAAGACTAATGTAAACCAACCACACTATCTTATAATTGATTCCTATCCAATCCAACCTTGTTTGCTTGAACAAATAAACTTGTTGCACAATCTATAAAAGTAATAGCAAACACGAAACCAAAGATTCTTACACAAATTAACTGTCACAAACTTAATTGACCAATAAAGTTTTAAGCAAATAGTAGTGATTTCAATGGGAAAGAAAGTTAATTTTGGTAGAGAGAGAGAGAGGAATAAAAGTGAGAATTGTTCACGGTGGGAATATGAAAAAAAAAAATAGATGGCAGAATTAATTTTGGCTGTTACTTGATTGAAGCTTTCCATTTCAATTGTGGTTGTTACGTGATTGAAGAGAAAGTGGAAATTTGTGTTCCCAAATCAGTAACCATGATTGAAGCTTTCTATTTCCCACCAGATATGTAATAGGTCAAATTCATCCAACTAATTAAGTGGTAATATAAATTATAATGTACGGTGATAAAACAACGGTTCATATTTAAAGCCACGGGCACGACACTTGTGCATGGCACAACGGTACCACCTAGTACTTTCTAAAATGTGAAGTACTTCCCCAGTACTATTTAAATGAATAGGGACCAAAAGAAAAAATAAAAAATCATAAGGAAAAAAAGAAAAGAGAACTGACAAAAATTTGTCAAATGCTAACATTTTTCCATGGAAATGAGAGGAAATTATACAATTGAAATAGAGTAATTAAGCCTTATCAAAACCTAAAACTCAACCAAAAATGAATACAAATAAAACTCGCCAAAGTCAAATGGTACTTAGAAAGGAAGTAGGACTAGGAGGTGTTGGGATGTCTACAGTTCCTTCTATCATTAACAAAACTTTCTTCATTGAAGGACGAAGCGATGGCTCATCTTGAATGCACCAAAGTCCCACTTTCACCATTCTCTCCAATTTCTTCTTGTCCACCTCTTCCTCATCCCCCACCAATTTTCCCAATTCTCTGGCCTCAAAACAATCATATACCCAATCCTCAAGAACAGCTTCGTCCTCGCTACGGCTCCAGTCCAAACACTTTCGACCGCATATGATCTCCAACAACACGATCCCGAAGCTGTAAACATCCGCTTTGACTGTAATAGGCAGCTTCCGATGCCACTCGGGCGCCACATAACCCCTCGTTCCCCTAATCCCCGTGAAGGTTTTTGTTTGGTCCAGCGCCTTCGAAAGCTTTGCCAATCCAAAGTCGCTGATTTTGGCGCACCCGTGCTTGTCCATGAGTATGTTTTGGGGCTTTATATCGCAATGGATGATTTGGGTCTCGCACTCTTCATGCAGGTAGAGAATACCGCGTGCAATGTCGCGGGCGATCTCAACTTTTTCATCCCAATTGGGTCGGGGCCTTTCGAGTGTGAAGAGAAAATCAGCTAGCGATCCATTGCTCATGTACTCGTACACCAAAAGCCTGTTTGGTCCGTCGAGGCAATAAGCGATGAGTTGGACTAGGTTTCGATGATGGGTTCGCCCGATTACTCTAATCTCCCTTTGGAATTCTCTATCCCCCTCTGCCAATGCCTTCTCAAGCTTCTTCACAGCTACAACCTTTTGGTTGTACGGTATTACGCCTTTGTAAACTGTCCCGGATGCCCCTCTTCCCAATTCCTCTTGAAACCCGTTTGTCACTTCCTCTAGTTCTGCGACCTTAAAGGTTCGCAAAACTATATCACCACAGAATTCAATATCCCCTTGCTCGGAAATCTTTTTGTATACCCAAACCCTATTCCTATAAATAAGACATCCTGAAACTGTTAACACTATAAAGGAAAAAGTAATAACTGAAGCACCAATGATTAGGATTATTTCCAGTCTCATCTCTTTCTTGGTTCCCTTGGGAGCCAAAACCTGATCTTCTTTTTGTACCTTGATAAAGGCAACTTTGGAACTGGTTAGCGATCTTCTTCCGTATCTCAAAGGAAGCTTTTGTTTTTGGCAATATTTTCCATCGCTGTAGAACGCGACTTCGCAATGACAATCCTCCAAACACGATTGTTCACAATCTTCTTTGTTGGGTAATTCCCTCACCGTATACGATTCTTCCTCCCATTCCATGTTATCCAATTCCTCCATAGCGAACTTGATAGTTCTGCTGCCATTGGTGGTATCGCAACTCACTGCGGCGTAATCCCTCTCGCAACCGAGGGTCCAGCTCTTGGGGTTTACAAAATTAAATCCCGGGAGGCATCTACAATTGGCCTCGTTGTCGTTCTGAACACAATACCCATTGAGGCCGCACAGGCCTCTGGGGTCGCACTTATCGGCCGAGGAATACCACATGACCGACCAGCTGCCCTTCGATTCCGAGGTACGTGAATAGACTCGAAAGATTCCATCCGCATCGAGTGTCATCCGATAGATTTTCCCATCATTTGAGGATTCTCCTTCGGTGATATTCTTTATAATGTTGGCACCTGTTGTGTTAAATAGATAGATGTGGCCATTACCGGCAAGATTGAGTGTGATGTTCTCTCCATCTCCATCCGTCCAGGATGTAAAATAAGAATACGGGGCGGTGTCTGGAGATTCCAACGGGTACGAAACCAGGTTCCCGTCAATTTGCATCTTGAGACGGAAAAGCCCACTCGAGTGGTTGCCTTCCGAGATACTGGAGTTGGTACTGGTGGGTGTCAGAGTAGAGCTTAGGCTTATATTTGGGGATCTTTGTTGAGCTTCTATCGCTGAAAATGTGGTGAAAATGAGAAAGATTAATGTCAAAGCCATGAATATGAACAAACTAATGGTTTGCTGGTTTACTCTTCTTTATGGGGATATTTTGGTTTTCGAGAAATGCAGGTTGTTAAATAAAGGCCCCATATTGTAGTCTATGGAAGAAATAAACTTCATAAGATCAGGCGTCTAGACTCCGGTCAGTCAATGTTTAGGCTTTGTTTGGTTCAATCGAAATTAATTGACTGGTGGTTCATTGATATTTTGATTTACATAAAGGGCCCCAGGGCCCAGCTTGCAGTCCAGGGAAGAGATGAGACTCATGGGATCACGACTCTGGTCAGTCAATGTTTAGGCTCTGTTTGTTTAATATTAATACTCCATCCTTTATCCTTCACGTATACTCTACTGTTTAAGAAGTCATAATTAGTGCATGTGTCTCTTTGCAGTAAATTTTAAAAAGAAAGCCTTTTTTGTACAGATTGAGTTTAGAGGAAGACTTGTAATTGTTACAAAAAATAAGAAGTGCCAAACAGAGCCTTTTGCCTTGTTTACTAGGGTGGGGAAAGTCTCTGCTGAATATCAAGTCTTGCTCACATGGCTTTCTAGTTCAAAAATGTACTACTCTCTCTCTCTCCGCTTTTGAATGTTCAAGGGTTGTAAACGAACCGAGCTACTCGTGAGCAGCTTGTGGCTCGGCTTGGCTCTTTTATATAGGCTTGACTCATTTGTGGAGGCTCGTTAAGTAAATTACTCTGGCTTGACTCGTTGAATAAATTATGAACGAGCCGAGCTCGAGCTGCATATTTTGCCTATTTTTCTATTTGTGGATCTTTGTTGAGCTTCTATTTTTATTAAACTAGCTGAGCTTTGCTCCACAAAGTTCGACTCGGCTCGTTTACACCCTATTTTCAATGCTTGAAAGTAAGCGAGAACGTGTCAAACAAGTGTAAAGAAATTAATGTGGTGAAAGTGAGAACGATTAAGTATAAGCCATGAATATAAAGAAATTAATGTGGGATCACGACTAGGTAACTAAATGTTTAGGCTCTGTTTGCTAATACTCCCTTCATCATGCATGTATACTATACTGTTTAAGAAGACATAAAGTGCATGTGTCTCTTTCCAGAGTTTACTAATTTTAAAAAGAAAGCCTTTTTTTTGTACAGATTGAGTTTGGAGAAAGACTAGTAATTGTTACAAAAATAAGAAGTGCCAAACAGAGCCTTTTGCCTTGTTTACTGGGGTAATAAGTCTTTGCTGAATCTCAAGTCTTGCTCGCATTGCTTTCTAGTTCATAAATGTACTAGTCTCTCTCTCTCTCTCCGCTTTTGAATGTTCAAGGGTTGAAAATGAACCGAGCTGCTGAGTAGCTTGTGGCTCGGTTCGGCTCGTTTATATAGGCTTGACTCGTTTAGAGAGGCTCATTAAGTAAATTACTCTGTCTCGACTCGTTAAGTAAATTACGAACCAGTCGAGCTCGAGCTGTATATTGTGCCTATTTTTCTATTTGTGGATCTTTTTTGAGCTTCTATTTTTATTAAACTAGCTGATCTTTGCTCTACAAAGCTCGGCTCTGCTTTGCTATGCTCATTTACACCCTATTCTCAATGCTTGAAAGTAGGCGAGAGCGTGTCAAACAAGTGTGATGTACAAAGTTTGTTATTTTGCCCATGTAAATTCAAAGTTCCTTTTGAAGCTTGTCGTTTGTACCCCTAATTTATGGGCACTATTCACTAACCTTATCAAAAAATTGCATGAAACTATTTACCCAGATCTTCGGCTTTATCAGTGAACTTGTTTTATAAAATCTAAATTGCTTCAAAAAGTAACACACATGTTTTTTTGTGCCCAAATATACACAAGGCAAAAAAAAAAAAAAAAAAGAAGTGCAAATTATATAATTTATCAGCACTGATGGAATCTGGAACCAAACCACCGAGGTCTCCATAAACACTAAAACACCTAAAAAAAATTATTCACCCACCACCACAACCCACCGGAATTGGGGAGCCAAACTGGGACTAGAAACAGTCGGACTGGGGAAGACTCAGCCGTGGAAGAGAACACAAAAACAACTGACAATTAAAAAAGAAAAAACCCTCAATCTTCCAACATCACCTGTTATTTACCACACCGCTGGCCGCCCTTCATTGAACCACCATGCTGCATCTCCACCCTGCCAGTCTGATTCCACGGAATCGGATCAAATCGTCCGCCGAAGACCCCGCAAGAAGGGACCGAAGCAAACTGAAAATTTTCAAGGCAGCAAATTTTCCGTTTTGAAAATTTTCAAAACGTACCAAGAAAATTTTCAAAACGGACCAAGAAATCCGGACGGAGGGAGTAGATCAAACATATTTGAATCTGACCCAATTATTATTTGGATTATCAGATTCCGATTAGGATTGTTAGATCGATATTCAATAATACCGGATCGAATTTTTCCTTATCGGAATTGAATTGAATCAGGTCCATTCTTATTTTGGTGCAAGAAATGTGACACAAAAATTAAAAGACAAATACTAAAGATGAAACAAGAGTCTAAAAGGACAAGCGAGAATGAATTCACGTGAGAGGTAGCCAAAAGATGGAACCCGTGAATATAAAGTCTGGACAGTGATACAGGTACAGAACAACCCCCACAGAAAATGCACAGAACCCGTTTGGGGACTCACTTTTGGGTCTCACACGAGCGATCCAAACCGTTCATTATTCTTAGAACATTTTTCCGAGGGGACCCAAAAAATTTCAGCTCAATCGGACGGTTAGAAGTGGTTCAACCAAAGCCCCACCCCGTTTTATTGAAACGGGGTGGGGCTTTGGTTGAACCACTTCTAACCGTCCGATTGAGCTGAAATTTTTTGGGTCCCCTCGGAAAAATATTCTAAGAATAATGAACGGTTAGGATCACTCGTGTTTGACCCAAAAGTGGATCCCCAAACCCATCGGTACGTTTTCTGGATAATGGCTTCTGTACCCATACCTTTACCGCTTCTATAGCAAAAGCACTGATGCTAATAGGTACTCTACTACTCTAGTACTAGAGCAAATGAAAGAAAAAAAGGTGAACCAATCCAATCCCAGCATGCATTTTTGGAGTTTTTGGTAAAAACCAAGACTAGTATACTATTCCACCCTTGCATTATTCAAAGAGAGTATGAAGTATATGCTCGGCACTGAAAAATAATGCATATACTTCATACTCCATGACTAGCCGTCCATTTCGGTTTTGAACGGTTCGGATTATGGAGAGAGAGGAGAAGAGAGAGAATTTCGATCTCGACCGTCCAATACACTTTTAGACGGTCCAGATGCAATGTTCAGATACCACATGGTTTGACATTGAAAAATTTCTCGTTTGGACGGAGACCCCGTGACCCACCAAGTCATGGAGTATGAAGTGTATGCATTGGTTGAGACAAAGTCGATGTCTGGGGTGCGTCTTGGAAGTGCAAAAAATTTATAATAAAAAAAAATGTGTAATGGAACTTATGGAAACAAAAGCTAGAGTGCTAGTCATGTGTCCGATAGGTCAAACTATTGTTGAATTTTTTTCAGCCCAAAATGGTATGCTAGCTGGGTGAACTTAAAAGCTTATCCCCGAGTTTTTTTTTCTTAGCAAAAGAAATTTATTCATTCTTGTAAGTATATAAAAAGATTAAACGAATCAAGGACACAACGACAAACGCTACACACCCTAGATCCAAAAGAAACAAAGGAAGACAAGAAGCCAAATCCACGATAACCAAAGAAACACCACCCAAGCCATAATTAGAAACCTTAACTCAAAGAGACATAATTACTGTACTTGGAAAAGTTTTAACTTTCTAAAACACCTTACAGTATAAATTGCACTTGTCAGTTTAAACCAGGGGAAGAGAAGGTTAAAAAGATACTTCCTCCTCCGACCCAAATTGTTGGTCCTACTTTAAGAATTTAATTTTTTTTAACTGTTACAAAAATGGAAAGAAGTACATAATTTTATTTGTTCACTTTTTGGATTGGCCCTTGATTTTAGGACAGCAAAAAAAGAAAAGAATGACCAACAATTTGGGACAAATGGAGTAGTATTTTTATCGGTAAGAGTTTATGTTTGGACCTTTCAAATTCAAATAGATATAAATATTTTGAGGTATAAAAACTCCAAAAGTCCACCAACAAAATGAGATGAAAGTGTATGGACGTTTGTTAGACGATCAAATGAGCTACAAACTAGGAGAACGCTCCAGTACATCCCCTCATAATATTACGTACATTTTTAGAGTTGTTACGTATGATTTTGGTACTTGTTACATATAACATATGGTTTTAGTCAAGTTACACACCACTATAGATTCACTATCCACACACTGTTTTTTTAGTAACCTTATCACGTATGGTTTTGATATTTGTTATGACCCAATATGGGTTTTAAGAAATTAAAATCACGAGTTCACATTACTATTCAAGGAAATTTATCAAAAAATACATAACAATCACCAAAATCATACGTAACAACTACCAAAAATAATGAAAAAGACATCAAATCCATATCCCAGTCCACAAATCAGGAAAAAGACATCAAATCCATGGATAAAAGCATGTTTGTTTTACGTATTTATCACACTTTCACAAGACCTTTATTGATTGGAACAGCCAAATAAAACACCCACCACTACATGATCTTTACAACCTTATTAACATATCAAACAAAAAGGTTTTAAAAAAAATACAATATATAAATGGTATATCAACAATCATCCGAAACCTTTCACTTCTTGGATGTCGAAACCCTTCTCATCCAAACCAACAACCAAAGCACACGATAGAACACAAAAAACCCAATCAAGATATAAATATTTTTCCATCTTTGCCCTCCATGGAGCCCTCTCTTTTCCAACACATCACGTCCATGTCTTGTTCTCATCGAACCATACTAAACACTTTGACACAAGACAGGAGTACTCGTTAATCAAGAGAGCATCAAAGGCATACTTGTACATTGACAAATAATGCATGAAGAGCCAGTACTTAGGCAAACTCGCCATTGATATGAAGTAACCGGAGAATAAAAAGAAGCAGCCGAGAAGTATCGTAAGAAGCGAAGTCCCGGCTATGTAGTTCAGAGCGAGAGAGCTCAAGAAGAGAACAAATGAGTTGGCCATTAGAACAATAACCCAAATCACCAAGACAAAGTAAGCAAAAGCTAACCAAGTAGAACAAAGACCCACCAGGAAATAAACCGAAACCGAATACAAAACAGCTATGGCAAGCAAATAAGGCATGAAAACAAGTGTGTTGGCAACGAGGTATGAGGATAGTCTGTAGACCCCACTCGAGGTTTCTCTGAGGAGAATTGGCCTCTCATTGAGGAAAATTGGGAGGGTTTCAGTTGTTGAAGAGAGAAGGAAAGTGAGAGTGAATGCAAATAGGCCTAGTCTCTTCTCAATACCTTCCTTGTCATACCCAATATCTATGTATATGGTGCCTAAAACCAGACCCACCACAAGAGCTTCCAATGTGTTTGTCCACAATAGCTGTTTTGTTCTGAAAATTATCTTGCAAAACCTACTGTATAGAGTGAGGATCTCATGAACCCTTGAGCTCTTATATCTGATAGAGGAGGAATTTGTAATTTCACAAGGTGGTGGTGGTGAAAATGATGAAATGGGTTTTTGTCACGCCCTGCTTTTTAACAAATCAAATATCATAAATATCCACGTGGCACAAGTCAAAAGTCAACAACTCCCAATTGGAAAGTCTAAGTCCAAGTTCCCTTACATACTTGATCCAAGTCAACAATTCTCTAGGGGACACTACATCGTGCCCGGATGCATGATTACCCAAAATACAAGTTTAGAGTTATTACATAAGTCTAAATTGTCAAGATTGAATAACCAAAAGTTACATTGTCATTCAGAGTAATGCTACGGTGTGCACCATGCCTTTTGGCATATGGTGTGCACCTCATATGGAGACTCACAAAGTCTCGTATACATCCACAAAATCTCATATTTGGTGCCACAAAATCTCATATTAGAAGACCAAAACACAATAAATAAGACCACAAAATCTCATATGGATGTGAGAAAGTTTTGGAATAAAAAAATCAAAAAAAATGGCAACCGGTTGGTCACCGGGCCCACCGCTTGAAAAAAAAAATCCATATGAGATTTTGTGACTTTCAAAATGAGTGTTTGTGAAAGAAAATATGAGATTTTTGTGGTCCACTACCGTCCAAAAAAATTTGTATGAGATTTTGTGGCTGAGTATATGAGATTTCGTCCTTATATGAGAATGTGTGGGTAAGAATATGAGACATGTCACTATCAATACACAACAATATTTTTGGACTGTAGTGGTCCACAAAAATCTCATATTTTTTTTCACAAACACTCATTTTGAAAGTCACAAAATCTCATATATTTTCCACAAGTTCTCCACAAAAATCTCATATGACTCAATGTAGGCGAAAATATGTATTTCTGTGGCACCTTATATGAGACATGTCACATCAATATATATACACACAATATGTATCACATTTTCACCACAGTCCAAAACTATCATATGAGATTTTGTGGGACGTTTTATGAGGTTGACTTTTGCAAATATGAGATTTTGTGGCTCATTCGAATTTTTGTGGTACTTTTTATGAGTATTTGTTGCTTCATATATGAGATTTTTGAAACCCAAAATGTTATATGAGAAATCACGCAAGGTTTTATGATTTTTTTTGGTTCTCCATATGAGATAAAAATGACCGGTATAGGGGGTCACTTTTTGCATATGTGGCGCAATCTCGTCCGTCGTTCTGGTCAAAGGTGCACATGGTGTGCCCTTTCATATTTTCAGCCACAAAGTCTCATATGTGACCCACAAAAACTCATATTTGTAGTTACAAAATCTCATTTTTTGGCCCAAAAATGGGGTGCACATTGTAGCATCTCTCTGTCATTTATCAAAATACAAAACTTGAGATGGAAAAATATCTTCATGCATGCATAAGCTTCACATAATGCATCACTCCATAAGCATCCGATCTCATGCTTCATGCCGTGTACCTGGGAAAGATAGGGTGAGCTCACTAGCTCGTAGGGAAACCAGACTACAACTGCTAGGCATATAAATTTGATGAGTGCACATGATGTGGGTTAACATGAGAAGAAATGATCAAGGAACATAACGGAAGCTAAGACATGTGAGACGTGTCCAAGAAGTACCCATGTGTCCAAATTAACATCAAGTGTCCAAAATTATGTCCAAGTAACCAATATTCACCAAAATACCATATGTACCTCAAAACATTTTAATTTCCAAGTACTCAACACCACCAAAGTTTCCATTTTTGTTTCACCAAGATCACCCAAGTCACTCACACAAGTTTAAAACCAAGTCCACAAGTCGAGTTTCGACAAAACACAATAAATAGTCCAAAATCTCATTTCTCATTTCTTTCATTGAAGAAAAACATCATTTTCATTGGTACTAGGGATTTAATCCCTCTGCCGGGTTCCGTAGGCCCCACGTGCCTTTGCTGGGTATTTGTAGGCCCCGCGTGCCTCTGCCGGGTTCCATAGGGCCCGCGTGCCTCTGCCGGGTTCCATAGGCCCTGCGTGCCTTTATCGAAAAATTTACAAAATGATGGTATTGGTGTAAAACACCTCATTATTACAAACATTTCATTAAAACTTTCATAACAAGTCCATTTCCCAAATTTCATTTCACCAAAGTGTCATTTCTTTTGAAATGCCACAATTTTCGCCAAAAGGGGCGACCAATCCAATATGCCTTGTGTTCGATACGTATAACGAATTGTCCAATAAAAACACGTGTCAAAGTCGTAGTTTAATGATTTCAAAATGGTTTTTGGGGATACCACGTTGCTATATATCAAATATACGAAGTTCCGAACGATTGGAGGTCAAACGGACGTCAAAGGGTGGCCGAAAACCACCCAAAAAATCTGGAGAAGTTGTTGGAAAACAGGGGCAGCGGCTAAAAACAGGGGCAGCAGTGCAGATTTTCACCATAGAGGTGTGGAATTTCAACCCAAATGCAAATGTGATAGTCTAGGTTCAAATTAGAGATGCTAGTCAACAATTAAACATGGAGGGAGGTCAATTCCACTCCCAATTTCATCAATCAACAACCAATTTCATAGATCACAAAATCAAAATGAGGAAAACCCATACAAAGAGGGAAAACATAATTTTTCAAGAAATTGAAGCCAAGAACAAGATATGTTCAACAAATCACAAGTATATAACTAGAGGAGGTAGTAATTATTTCCCTACCTCATGGGTTAAGCTCCAAATGTGAAGAGAAAAGAAAACCCTAGGTTTAGAAACTCCCAAACCGAAATGTGAGCTCCTGGGGCGAATCCAAGGTGACTCAAGCTCCCCACGGCGCGTAGAACGTGAAAATGGCATAGGCTCTTGAAGTGGTTGAGTGAGGAGGGGTTAACTTGAGCTTGGGAGGTGCAACAATGGAGGAGGGAGAGGAGAGAGAGAGGCCAATCGGGTGGAGAGGGAGGAGAGAGTGTAATGTTTTAATTTTTGCAAATCTTCCCCCACACACTACTAATATAATTCCCTTATTACACTATACACCCAAATGTGACTTGTGTATATAATATGTGACCACAATACTTATTTTCATAAACCAAACTTAAGTAAAGACTTTTTACTTTAATTTATTTATGAAAATAAGGAAGTACCCCCCATTTGGAAACAATGGCATTTCCAGAATTTTGAAATTCTAATGACATCAAAATCTCATCCCCCCACTTTTAGTTCAAAACCGAAAAACGGCACATTTTTCTCCGAAGAAAATGGGTGAAAAATGACTTTGCTTTACAAAAAAATAACTTCCGATTATACCGTTGCGATTAGAAAAATCCAAGGAACAATTACCGGGACTTTTTATCCACCAAATCAAAACTTCTCCAAAAAGTGATTTTTCAAAAAGTAATTAAATTTTCTGGGTCTTTACAGTTTTGGCTCAATATCTTGTATTTGGTTAAGTATTTCCATGGCATATTCCAAGGCATTGAGTTGACGAGGGACGGTTTTGCCCTTGGAGGGTAGAAACCCTTCAAGTGAGGAAACTGCACCATGGTGCACAACGGTTCCTTTTGAGAGAAGGAGAATTCTGTCAATAATGGAAAGAATCTTGAAGCTTGGCTGGTGGATGGATAGGATCATGGTGCGGTGACTCGAGTCGGCAACTGACCGGAGGGTGTGGATCACATTGAAGGCCGAAGCACTATCAAGCCCTGATGTGGGCTCATCTAGGAGTAAAACCCTAGGGTCGTTTAATAGACTAAGTCCAATCGAAACCCGGCGGAGTTCACCGCCGGAAAGCCCATGGGCCAGCCTTGTGTGGCCCAGGTGGGTTAGCCGTAGCTCGAAGAGGAGGGAGGAAACAATGGAGGAGATGCTAGGGTTTTTAGGATTTAGGAGCGTGGCTGAAAAGGCAAAGGTTTTGAAGACAGTGAGGAGAGGGAGGCAGGCATCATGTTGAGGGACGTAAGCCGAGATTTTTCGGAATGAGGAAGGGAGGAGAGGGGAGGAGTTGAGGAGGAGAGAGCCACTTGATGGGGATGTTTTGGAGGCTAGGATATCGAGTAAGGTGGTTTTCCCGGCACCGCTTGGGCCGGAAATGGCCAGTATTTGGGAGGGGTGGGCGGAGAGAGAGACGTCGCGAAGGATGTAGGTGGGTGGTGGTGCAATGCAGGGTTTGAAGAGAAAAGTGCTGGTAGGAGAAGTATTGGCGGTGGCGGATTTGGCGTAGGAGATTTTAGAGGCTGTTATTGTGTAGGTTTTTGTGTTTTGAGGCGGCGGCGGCGGCGAGGGTTGTTCCATGGAAGAGCGGTTGGCGGTGGGAGAAGGGAGACTGGTTGAAGGAAAGAGAGGAGAGAATGAGAGGATGAGATGTGTTGGAACTTGGTAAGTGTCTCCATGAGTTGAATATTTGGAGTATTATGGTAAATGTTGGCAAGAGGTTTGAAGAATTAAAAAGTTAGTAGTAGTTTCGTGCGCACCACCAATGGTTTCCATTATTACAGCATCACACATTCACGAGGTTAATACACTTTGTGTGCCCTAATAATTAGACCATGAGTAGATCTACTTACATTCTTTCGTCCCAAAATGATAGTCTTTGAAAAGATATGTAATTTTTTAATACTCCCTCCGAACCAAATTGTTGGTCACTTCTGAAAATTCCATCTTTTTAAGAAGATGTGCAATAACTGCATTTACATTTAACAGATTCATTAATTTCTAAAAAATCCTTTATATTTCAAGTTTTGAATGAAATGATTGTTGTTCGTAAATGGGTTATTTTAGGAGATTGAATAAATTTTGTTTTGACTTTCCGAAGACGATTAACAATTTGGAACATCCCAAAATAGAATAAGGAACAAATAATTTGAAACAGTGGGAGTAAAAAAATAGGTGGGTCTTGTTAAACTGCGCCCAATAGGTAGACTGGTAGAGGATAGTAAATTAGTAATACATACATAAAGACAAATGAGTTCGGATTTCAATACACATTTCATGGATGACAATATACTTTCACGAATATTAATACATTTTTCTCGAATATCAATACACATTTTACACATTATCTTTCACCTATTGGGTGGAGGTTAGCATTTTCCAAAAAAATAAAGTACTTTCAATCATAATTTTGTGAATTTTTTTGTACCAAATTAAAGAACTAAACGAGATCTTTAATTTGGTGCAAAAAAACCCAGAAAAATCACATACAAAAGTGCTTTATTTTTTACTCAAAATTGCACGCTTTCGTAAGGAACTACTCCCTCCATCCCAAATTGCTCACCCTTTAAGAAAATCGTGTAATTCGGTCGGGGCCTTTCGAGTGTGAAAAGAAAATCCGCAAGCGATTCGTTGCTCATGTACTTGTAAACCAAAAGCCTGTTAGGTCCATCTAGGCAACAACCAATGAGTTGGACTAGTTTTCGATGATGGGTTCGCCCGATTACTCTAATCTCCCTCTGGAATTCTCTTTCACCCTCTGCCAATGTCGTCTCTAGCTTCTTCACAGCTACAACCTTTTGGTTGTATTGTATAACGCCCTTGTAAACTGTCCCGGACACTCCTCTTCCAAATTCCTCTTGAAACCCGTTTGTCACTTCCTCGAGTTCTGCGAATGTAAAGGTTCGCAGAACTATATCTCCGTCAAATTGAATATGCCCTCAAGGCTGGCCCATGCCCAAGGCCTACAAGGCTTGGGCCTAGGGCACTCCAAAAACTCCCAAAATTATGGGCACTCCCATAAATTTTAGTGTTAGACTTGAGTAGAAGTCTTCAAGGTTAGCCCAAACAATAAGCAGCCAAGTAAGAAAAAAATTTACATATAGGGGCTGACATGAAAGCAAGTGGAGTGGTGATAGCTTTATAGGAAAAAGGAAAGGTTGCTAAACACTACTTTTCCAATGTGGGAGTAATGAAACTCACATAGATACAAATGAGAGCTCCCACAATGGTCTTGAGTAAGTCCCACAAAAACTTCTTGAGAGAATCTTATTTATGTACAGCCTTCCTCACCACCTCTTACACAAATGGGCATCCAACAGCCTATCGATCTTGAACGAATCGAGCCCAACACTGTCCAATGAGATCGTTACAATAGTTAATGTCATAATTCCTTTTAGCCCCAACATATTACCTTTTGCTAAGCTCTACGGAATAACAATCCAAGATCTTATTCAACCCAACACAGTCCAATGTGATTCCCTTCTCCCCAATGTCATAGTTTCTTCACCACTTGATCAATTTTGGTATTTCGAGCTCGAAGTATTTTTTTTAGCGAGCCGAGCCCGAGCATCATAGAACTTGGCTTGTAGAGCAAAATTATGTTCCTAAAAATAAAATTTATAAGGTATATTTCCTACTTTCTAATGAATTTCAGCAAAATAATATTATCAAAGGAACATTTTTACATTTTTTTTTAACTTGTAGAATTTACATCGAAGCTGTTTTTGGCCCATTGTGCTCTTATATAATAATTAGTATGGTTTCAACTTTCTTGTATGATTGTTGCTGGAAAAAAAAAATTTTAGGGTACATTTTTTAGATTAGACCTAGGACACTCAAAACCCTTGGGCCGGCCCTATATGCCCTTGCTTGGAAATCTTTTTGTATACCCAAACCTTGTTTCTGTAAATAAGAAATCCCTGTTAACAGTACAAAGAAAAAAGTGAGAAGTGAAGCTCCAATGATTAGGTTTATTTCCAACAATGCTATGGGTACACTACATGTGCACTCCAAATACACACTATCCTAAGGTGGCAAATGAGGAGAGGCTCATTTTTTGGGTGAGCCCCACATTGGGCTTCTCCTCATTTGCTACCTCAGGATGGTATGCATTTGGGATGTACACGTGGTGTACCCATATTTTTTTCCGATTATTTCCAATCTCAGCTCTTTCTTGGTTCCTTGGGAGCCAAAACCAGATCTTCTTCTGGAACCTTGATAAAGGCAACTAGTGAACTGGTTTGCGATCTTTTTCCGTACCTCAAAGGAAGCCTTTGTTTATGGCAACTTCCCTCGCTGTAGAATGCGACTTCGCAATGACAATACTCCAAACACGATTGTTCACAATCTTCTTTGTTGGGTAATTCGCTCACTGTATACGCTTCATTCTCCCATTCAGTGCTATCCAATTCCTTCATATCGAACTTGATAGTTTTGCTGCCATTGGTGGTGTCGCAACTCACTGCGGCATAATCCCTCTCGCACCCAAGGGTCCAGCTCTCGTTGTTTACAAAATTAAATCCGGGGAGGCATCGACAATTGGTCTCCTTAGAGCAAGTGCACAAGATGAGGTAAATAGGCATTTGAGCTTTTTTACCTAGCCAACATGAGAAAAACACCTCTCCACCAGACTATGTAAACACCAAGCTATTTTTCCTCCAGCAACAGTGGCTGGCTATGTTTACCTAGGCACTGTACACTTGCTTTCCATTTCTTTTTCTTTTTTTTCCTCCTCCTCCTCCTCTCTCTCATCAAAAGATGTACTTTTTTTATTTTTTTAAGGCAAAAGATAGTACTTCAAGTACAATATTTTATGATATTAAATTTATAGAGAGAAAATAATAGAGAGACTGGTGAGGGGGGAACCAAAAAGTGGATAAGTAAACTAGAAATTGTACCTTTTTGACAAGGTATTTTACCTAGTGTTGGTGCACTTGCTTATCGTTCTGAACGCAATACCAATTGAGGCTGCACAGCGGCACAGGCCTCTCGGGCCGCATTTATTGACTGTAGAATTCCACATAAACGACCAGCTGCCCTTCGGATCCTAGGTACGCGAATAGACTCGAAGGATTCCATCCGCATCAAGTGTCATCCGATAGATATTTTCCATCATCCGAGGATTCCCTTTTTGTGATATTCTTTACAATGTAGGCACCTGTTTCGTTCAACAGATAGAGATGGCCATTGTCACCAAGATAGAGTGTGATATTGTCTCCAAATGTCATGGATGCATAATAAGCATAGTTGATGACCGGAGATTCCAACTCGGGTACGAAACTAGGTTCCCGTCACTTTGCATGTCGAGACGGAAAAGCCCACACGCTTGGTTGCCTTCTGAGACACTGGAAATCAAATTCTGCCCGGCCACGAGACGTTGGGCAGGGAGAATCGTGTCCGTTGGGTTGCCAAAGCTCTGCCAGATTATCTCTTGAACGGAGTCGTAAAGTACGAAATTGCTTGAGTCGAGCATCGATGCCGCAGAAATTGACTGAGAAACATCAACTATGTATGTGTTTTGGTTAAGAACGAGCCTTCCATCAATAAAGGCCAAGGAAACATTGCTCTGGACTGGTGGATCGTCTCGGTTGGTGGTCCAGACCACCGTCTTTCTGGGAATACCAGCAGCAAAAACCCCAACAGCATAGCCGCTGCCTCGCTGCTGTTGAAAATCCGGTCTTCAAAAGATGTTGATAGCGTTGTCTCCAAAGAAAAGTCTGAAACAATAAATTACATTCGAGGCACGTTGTAACAACGCTTTCCTAAAGACAATATTTGCCCCCACCAATTCGAGTGAATTTGGTGTGCACCGGGTTAACAGCAAATCTGCCTTCAAGATACAACGAAACCGAACTCAAGGTTCTTTCTGACTGCGTTTGCACAAACGAATACAGACAGAATATCCGCTATGGAAGAATAAGAGAACCAAGAACTGATATTCAATTTCTCGAGAATAACTGAATATCAGTATGCCTAAAATTCTAAGAATAGAGTGTGCAGAGAGAGAGGGAGCAATTTGCTATGAAATTTTTGGTACACCGAATGACTTTACAAAGTGTCTATTTATAGACTCAAAGGTACCCCTTTGTGAAAGATCGTGTCTTTAGAAGACACCCATTAGAACAATCGTGTCTTTTCAATAGATACTCATTAGGAAATGTCATGCCTTTTGGTGACATCCCATTTATTGTATCCCTTCCTAATAGTCACATCCATTCTGATAAACACATCCCAACTTAAATGGGTGTTATAACTATTCACATAATGTCACAACTCATATAAAAGGTGTTGCACCATTTCACATAAAACTCTCTCAATATCTTTTCAAAAAATTTCCAAACCAAAATCATTTATTATTTTAAAAATCTCCAACAATCCCCCACCATTTTCAAAATAAGGAAGAAGAATTCTTAATTATCTTATAATATGCATACATGAATAGTGTCTCACGACTTCAACCACTCACTTAGTGAAACACATCAAAGCTAGTCAGGACAGGATAGTAGACGTATCTTTGAACTAGCTGTCCTATAGTGACTAATCGGACACGTTTCACACATAATCATCATAATTGCAGACATTCCAATCGGGTGACCCGTGCACTGGCCGTGGATCGGTATCTTGATTTCATGAGCACTCTAAGCCTCTAAGGTCTAGCCCCTGTGACCTATAGGAAGCGGCACCACCTCCACACTCACATAAGTAGATTTTTACCAGTGCCCTATAACGAAAACACCAAAAATCTATTAAGAGCTAAGTAGCTCACCTTCCTTTATTTTGTTTACATTACAGGTGCTAAGCACTTCACCTTGGGACGCATAAACTAACATTTAAAGTACTCACAATCATGACATATGGTGTAGTTACTCATTGAACTCAAGAGATTGAGAGCATCAACTGGTTGAGTCGAGTTTCCACCAGGAGTGATTAAATTAATTGGGCTAAGCCACATCCCTATTCAATGTTTTCCACATTATATCCTTGCAAGAAGTTACTAGCAATTACTTCTTGAGTAATTAATATTTTCCATTGCAATATATCAACATAGTTCATGATATGTGATTTTAATGTCCGGACTAACATCACAATCATAACTACTAACACTCTCTTATAAGCGATTTCTTGAGAAATATCCGTGACAAAATATCATGTCACCCTATCTCATTTAAAAATCATCACTTTAATTCAAGAGAGAAAAACCCCACGAGTTAACTTACTCTTTATCAATGATTTTCATGCTTAAATTATCAGGTGTCTTTGTATCCATTTGACTAAGGGAGACCCATTACAAGCATATAAATCAATTCCTCTAAATACTTTTATTTAGAACTAAACTTGTGGGATGTAGTTGTCTAAGACAACTAAGTATTCAAAAAGTAGAAACTTACCATTCTACTCATTTGTGAACTCTCCAACTAAGCCTTGGAGAACTCATACAAAAACAGTTTAAGCTATTAACATTTCCTCCAATGAAACAACGTTTCATTTATATCACACTTCCTAGATTTATTATGACTTGTCATTTTATTCCAAACTCCACTCTACTCAGTGTAGCCTCCAATGGTTACACCATTTAGTTTATATTCAAGTGTCAAATTTTTTACTTTACACCCATTGATTAAATCCCTAACCTCCATATGTATAACTCAGTGTTCACAAAAGCAAAAAATTATCAACTAAACCAACTGGTGGTTGTGTTTGAAAAGAAAGGAAACTATCTTTTCAAATCTCCATGCCATATGTAAGAACCAGCCAGCATGCAAATATTGCATAATCCCGAAATTGACTTTACGAAAATTCCCATGACACCCGTTCCAATAACTATTCACCTTTGACCAATGACATAGGAAATGTTAAACCTTTTATCTCAATGAGTGATAAATATTCTTCCACATAAAAACAACAAAATAAAATATGGATCATGGCATCAATACCAAAGTTACACTTAATTAATATCAAAGCTACACTTATATTCAGAAGGCAACAAATATAACAAAATTGCACTATAAATTATTCGAATAACGTAGAACGCATACATGTACAAAAAGTCATTCCTAGAAGATCATATCAACTTAACATTCTTTTCAATAAGCACAAGAGTACTCATCACAGACATCCGAAAATATATAATGCGAATAAATTAATTTCCCTTATGGACACACAAGACAAATAACACAAAGAATAATTCAACATTCTCATTCTAATTTACTAAAAATTTGATCTTCTTAAGAGCAACGGGATAAGGAACACTCAAGTTGTTATGGAAAAAAATGTTGGTAAAAAGCACAAATGTACGATCTAACCAAACCAAGAACCGTATGTAATGAAACTGATACTGCCCCGGAATGGAATAGAACAAAGGTTAGCAATGAACTATTTTTTTTTTCTCCTTGTATCTGGACCCATGGGATTAGACCCCTTAAGAAGCAATAATTGGTGCCTTCTCACCAAGAATTCTCCAAAAAGCTACCACGGCAATTTGAGCATTTTGGTGGCTCTTTCAAAAAGTCACCCCTCTTCCAAGAAATACCAAGGTAGTTAATGCCTATTCACTTGACAAATCGACCGAAAACGTTTCTTACTGAAACGGTGCATCCCACGGCCACCCTTAATAACATATGCAACTGTAAATGAAGTACTAATATATTAACCAACTCATCCCATGTGCCACCGACCCAAACCAACACATCCCAAATCCCAATAGGTGTATCCGTTAAAAAGAATTCAAATATCTCAGAAAAAACTCAAACTATCCAAACAATAATTTTCCAATATGTGTCGTTCAACATCTACTAAACAACGGAATTAAGAAGGCTTTATATAAGGAAAACATTGCAACTGACTCACAAAGTTCAATTTCCAAAAGAACTATTAGAAGGAACTATTATCAAGTCGAAATAAGGCATTACAATCCATTGAGAGTTAACAATGACAGCGAATTGATCCTACCGTTTGCTCCAAACGGTGTCATATCCGTACCAATGGACATTGATACACTCATATAGTAATATTCAAATAATATGCAAATTCATGGTAAGTACTCAAAGATCACACCCAATCAAAATTGAATTCACAATTTAAATACCATGGGGATGTCAAAAGAGAGCGTCTGAGCGTACCTTATTTCACCGAAAATGAATTATATAAAAAGCAGCAACTTACTGTAATCAGATGATCGGAATAATTATGTATAGCCTATCCCCAATTGCGACTATTCGTCTTCGTCCATTTCACACTCCGTTGCCAATCCCTCATATTACTTCCTCTGAACTTCATTAGTAAACCACTGTTGCCCATGTAAACTTTGAAAAATTCATTCCTGTAATATAAAAGATCATTTACTTTAGAGACATCGCCATTGAAATACTGTCTTTAGATTTTTGGAAATTCGGTCTTCAAAAGGTGTTGATGGCGTCGTCTCCAAAGAAAAGTCTGAAACAATAAATTACATTTGAGGCACGTTGTAACAACGCTTTCCTAAAGACAATATTTCCCCCCACCAATTCGAGTGAATTTGGTGTGCACCGGGTTAACAGCAAATCCGCCTTCAAAATACAACGAAACCGAACTCGAGGTTCTTTCTGACTGCGTTTGCACAAACAAAGACAGATAGAATATCCGCTATGGAAAAATAAGAGAACCAAGAACTGATATTCAATTTCTTGAGAATAACTGAATATCAGTATGCCTAAAATTCTAAGAATAGAGTGCAGAGAGAGAGCAATTTGCTATGGAATTTTCGGTACACCGAATGACTTTACAAAGTGTCTATTTATAGACTCATAGGTACCCCTTTGTGAAAGATTGTGTCTTTAAAAGACACCCGTTAGAACAATGATGTCTTTTTAATAGATACTCATTAGGAAAGGTCATGCCTTTTGGTGGCACCCTATTTATTGTATCCCTTCCTAATAGTCACATCAATTCTAACAAACACATCCCAACTTAAATGGGTGTTATAACTATTCACATAAAGTCACAACTCATGTGAAAGGTGTTGCACCCTTTCACATAAAACTCTCTCAATATTTTTTCAAAAAATTCCCAAACCAAAATCATTTATTATTTTTAAAATCTCCAACAGCCGGTAGAAATCGAAGGTGTAGAGGCCGGAGCGTGAGAGCCACGAGGAGTTTGTAGTGTTGGGTGTTAGAGAAGAGCTTAGGCTTATATTTGTGGATCTTTGTTGAGCTTCTACTGTCGAATATGTAATGTATAAGCCATAAATGTGAAGAAATTACTGTTTTGGTGGTTCATTGTTCTTGCTTGATATTTTGATGGCAAATGCTAGAAACCTTCGGTAACATCGTGTCTTGTGCCATACTGATACCAATAGTACTCTATGCCATACTGATACCAATAGTACTCTGTTACAATTCTCAATGCAAACATTGGCAGACAATTTGAATCATTTGATGATTTAACCAATGTTTTGAAATCCGGACCGGAGGGCGAACCGGAAAGGGGACTGGGCGGACGGGTCACCAGTTGAACCGCTATCAAACCGTGATGTCATAATTATGTCACTAATATATATTTAATATGCAAAAAAAAATATATTGGAAAGGAGAGATGGCACAAGAGAAATGAGAGAGATGGAAACTGTATGTGGGGTTAGTCCCACATCGACTAATTGGAGCTCAAAGACAACGTACAACATCTATAAAATGTAAAGAAGAGACACGTTCATTTGTAGTCACGCGTTTTAAAGGGTATGAGGTGGCCCACTTGGATCGTTGTCCGACGGATTCATGTTTCAACCTTAAATGCAGTAAAGAGTGGAATTCAAAAAAAAATTCACCGGTTCGGTCCGATTGACCCTTGTCCGGGTTTAACGGTTTGCCGGTTCAACTGTTATTTTACACCGATTTTT
Source organism: Vaccinium darrowii (assembly GCA_020921065.1). Lineage (NCBI taxonomy): Eukaryota > Viridiplantae > Streptophyta > Magnoliopsida > Ericales > Ericaceae > Vaccinium > Vaccinium darrowii. The sequence goes on from CM037154.1 coordinate 33,901,080, forward strand.
TGAAAAGATACCGGTTTTGATTAATGAACGGTTCCTAGTATCACCTGGACCGGAATTAGTTCCGGTTGATGGTTCATCCGTTCGAACTGGCCGGTCCGGTCTAGATTTTAAAACATTGGATTTAACCTTTCGTGTAAAATGACAAAATTGGCCCCTCTACTAAATCTTTCCACATTATACTACTCTCTTTCTCCAACTATGTACTACTTTCCATTTCTCTTCTGCAAATGTTCCATCAGAGCAATCAAAAAGTTTAGCCGATCAAAAAATTTACTATTTAAAATTTTAAAAGTAATTTTTTCAATAAAATGAATTACCCTTCTGTCTCCGTTCTTTTGTCTTTTTTTGGGACTCTGTGTCACTTTTTAACTGTTCATATCTTGTAAATTAAAATTTTAGGTGTTTTTTAAAAATTTGTTAATATAATCAATTGAGAATTAACAAACAAGATCCATATGACATTATAAAAGAATTACAAATTAAAAAATTATAATCATTTTTTTATCCCATAAGGATAAAACAACAGAAAAAAGAAATGGAGACTGAGGGAGTACATTTTAGTCTCTGATGCATATGTAGAGTCTGGGAAAGGATCGATGTATGCAGTCTTACGACTACAAGTAAAACGCTACATCCGATAATTGAACCTGTGACCCGCAGGTTACAAAAACTAATTTTTTGAGATATCTAAACAAACTAAAATTTTGAGATGAAAGGAGTTTTATTTACTTAAAAAATAAGACAAATTTTTGGCATTTATGAGTGTAGACGCTAAAATTTTAACACGATTTAACTGCCATCTAAATTAATTGAGACAAATAAAATTGTCTAAATTAATTAAAGTCAAAGCTGGTCAAAGCCTCTGAATAAATTTGAGCCCACCAAAATTATGGGCTCGATCCATTTAAGATACGGTGAGGGCCAAATTAATGTGGGCTAATTTAAATTAGCCAAATGGGCTCACCAAAAATATGGGCTCAATCATAGACATGAATCATGGACAGGAACAAAAGAGGATGGACTGACTTAACCAACAAAGTGGGTCATAAGTTTGGGCCAACCCAAAGATGCAGGCCCAGTCAAATTTTACTTGGTCAAAAGAGTAATATTAGTATATTTTATATATTATTATTATTATAATAATAATAATAATAATAATAATAATAATAATAATAATAATTATTATTATTATTATTATTATTATTATTATTATTATTATTATTTATTTTGACTTTATCTTGTTTCCATAAGAAATGAAGAATAAAATATCTTCTCTTAAAGGAAAAAAGATATCCTCTAAAGATCCTGCCATATTTACCACCCCTCTCCTTTCCCTATAAATAGAGGCTCATAAGAAAGAGAAAGGACATTTTGCCTAGCATTCTACAAGAGCTCTCAAACACTCTCAAGAATCCAAGCATTCATAGGTCTCTCTCTCAAAGTTCTTCCCAAAAATCTCACACTCAACACCTTGTAAAGAATCATCAAGCACTCAAACTACGTGCCAATTTTTTCGCAAGTTTCTACCTGAAATCATTCAACAAACCAAAACTCTTGAAGGAGATCAATATTTTTTCAAAAAAATTCTTTGGAGTTCTTTCAAGTTTAAACCATTTTTCAAGCTTTGTTCTTCAGTTCATTCAACTTGAAAATTCAAAGAAAGTTACCGTTTGCGCGATTCAACAACAAGCATTCAGGCCGTTGGAACGCCATCAACTCCGGAGATCGAATCAGAGGATTTTGTTCTTTGCTTTGTTAAAAGATTATTTATTAGAGAATTGTACCCCTCGCATTCAATTCAAAATCAATAAAAAATATATTTTTTGCATATTTTTCTTGTCTTTATTACATAACTCAAATTTGTGTGTTACAATGAGTTTAGCAAGGTTTGCCTTAATAATCCAGTTAGCTCTTTTTTTTTTCCTTTATATATATATAAACTTCTAGTTCGAACCTCCAAAGAATAAGAAAAAATGTATTTTTTTTTGTTTTGCAAATTGTTTTTGGAAAATCCGAGCCGTCCAATGTATTCAGAAGGTATACAGTTTTTGCGAAAACTGCTTGGATTAAGCCCTTCCCGATATTTTTTTTTTGAAGATTTCCCGCGTGGACCCTTGAAAACACCTTCTGAACACATTGGATGGCTCGAATTTTCTAAAAAATGTTTGGATTATAGAGGTCTTGATCCGGGAGGTCTGGACCAGAAGTGTTACCTATATATATATATACGCTAGTTATCCAATCCGGGATCCTGGATTGGAGGTTTTTTGATATTTTGAAGGTTTTAAAACCTGTTTTTGCATGATCCAAACCGTCCAATGTGTTTAAAAAGTGTTTTCAAAGGTCCACGCGAGAAATCGTCCAAAAAAAATACCAGGAAGGGCTTGATCCAAGCAGTTTTTCACAAAAACTGCACATATACATTTTTGCGAAAAACTGCTCGGATCAAGCCCTTCGCGGTATTTTTTTTGGACGATTTCTCGCGGGGACCCTTGAAAACACGTTTTAAACACATTGGACGGTTCGGATCATGAAAATTTGATTCGGAACTATGAGTCCCGGACCTAGGGATCCTGGATTAGATCTAGACTCTCTCTCTCTCTCCCTCCACACACACACACACATAAAAAATATGATTGAGACTCAATTTTTTTGAAGGGTCTTACTAATGCGGGTACAAAAAAGTACATTTGTTGAGTCCCACTTACAAAAAAGTACATTTGTTGAGTCCCACTGGGACTCAACAAATGTACTTTTTTGTACCCATAACGGATGTAACGTTCCATCCGTTAGCATTTCTCATTTTTGAATAAAGGTTAAGGATTTTTTTCTTCTTCGATTTTTCTTTCCAAGATGAAAGTTCGGCACAAAATTTAAAAAAAAAAAAAAAAAAACGAACAGCAAAGGGTAAATTAGTGGAGTACTAGTTTGAAAGAAATGGTAACAGATGGAGTATTACAAAAGGGCAGTAAAAACCCTGACATGTGCTGGAGAAAAAGCATACAAAGTACGGCATCCTAGCCTTTTTGAACTGCACCCTAGGTGATAAAGGAAAAAGGAATGCCACCCATTGGGTGGTTCGCAGCAGGACAGGTTTTTTTTGTTTATGAAAGTAACGTTGTTTCTGAAACTATTTAGGAATCTACCGTTGTTTTCAAACTATTTATAAAACTACCATTGTTTTGTACTTCTCATTTTCAACCTGAGATCTTTAACCACTTCTCATTCTCACCCTTAGAATTCTCGTACAATTTCATCTGACGTGTCCCCATCCAACGTGGATATTTGGCCAGCGTTTCCATACATACTTCTCATGTCTAAAATGAGAAGTCGGTTTTATTTGAGTTTTACTGACTGCATACATACTTCCTCTCACGCCCTCATTTTCATAAAACAAAAATAAAGGAATTTCTTACAATTAATAAGTCAAATGATAAAAGATTTCGATAATTCCTTCCCAAGAGGTTTCCATTCAAAAGGTACATCTTTAGCCCATTGGCAAATAAAGTATTTGGGCACCCTTGCCCCAAAGGCGAAATTACATATTATCTCATAAGTTATTACAATCCAAAGTCAAAAGTAGTGAAAAGATTAGAGTTATAATATCATTTCCCAAAAAATCTATGCATAGTAGATGAATAAAATAACTCCATGTCCTGTATGCTCATCATCCAAGCCATGCACTTCAAACCATGCACGATCAAAGCTGGGTACCTGAAAAATGATAGGGTGAGCACATGGGCCCCCTTAACCATTCTACTACCATTAGGTGTATAAAAATGATACATGCACATGGGGTCAAGATATGTCAAATGGATGTACATATGTGAGTAAAGGTAACCAAATCATTAGAGAAAGAACTAGGAAGCCTCGAAGTGCCCAAATTGATTGCCAAGTGTCCAATGTGATTTCCAAGTATCCACAAACAACCCAAGTGTTCAAAATCATTTCTAAGTACTCAAACACCACCCAAGTTTCCATTTTGTCTCATCAACATTACCCTAGTTTGTTTCACACAAGTCTAAGTCCAAGTTCACACGTCAAGTTTCGACAAAACACAATAGATAGCCCAAAAATCTCATTTTTCATTTCTTTCATTGTAGAAAAACCTTTATTTTCATTAGTACTAGGGATTGGATCCCCCTGCCGGATTCTATAGGCTCCGCGTGCCTCTGCCGGATTCTATGGGCTCCGCGTGCCCTTGTCAGATTCCGTAGGCTCCGCGTGCCTTTACCAAGATCTCACCAAATGATGACATTGGTTTAAAACACCTCATTACTACAAATATTTCATTCAAATTTTCATAACAAGTCCATTTCCCAATTTCATTTCACCAAAACACACTTTTCGATAAAAAGAGTTGTGCACACACTCACACACGCTTTCCAAAGTCCCAACAAGTGTCCATGTATCGTTAGATAACGTATTTAATTATGATTTTACAATCCTCGAGTCAAAACATGTGTCAAAATGATAGCAAAGGTCAAATACGCAAATAAATGGGCAATCGGGGGTCAAACGGACGTCAAAGGGTGGCCAGAAACTACCCAAAAAATTGGGGCAGCTGCTGGAAATTTTGGGACAGCAGCTATTTTTACAGAAACAGTGTAGATTTTCACCTATAAGGTGTGAAATTTCAACCCAAACACAAACGAGATAGTTTAGGCTCAAACTAGAGATGCTAGGCAACAATTAACTATGGAGGGAGGTCAATTCCACTCCCAATTTCATCAATCAACAACCAATTTCGTAGATCAAAGAATCAAAGTTAGGAAAACCCACATAAAGAGAAAAAACGTGATTTTCAATGAAATTGAAGCCAAGAACAAAATATGTACAACAAATCACAATCATACAACTAAAGAGAGTAGACATTGTCCCCTACCTCAAGGTTTTACTTGAAAATGGTGGAAAGATGAAACCCTAGGTGGAGAAAACTTCAAATCCCAAAATTGAACTTCCGGTGCGAATCCAAGGTGACCCAAGCTCCACACGGTGTGTAGAACGTGAAAATGGTCTTGGTTCTTGAAGTGATTGAGTGAGGAGGGAGAGATTCGAGCTTTGGAGTAGCTAAAATGGTAGAGGGAAAAAAGAGAGGGGGCCGGGCAAGCATAAAGGGAGGAGGGAGAGAGTGTTTTGTTTTGGTTTTTTTTTTTTTTGTGAGCAATCTTCCTCCACATACTTCATTTAAACATGCACAAATTACACCTCACACCCAAATGTCCCTTGTGTATACTAAAAGTACCCCACCTCACTAATTTCAACCCAACACTTAGTCAATAAACATTTTAGAACATTCCTCACATAATCCCAACTTTTATTTTAAAAAGTAATTGAATTTTCCGGGTCTTTACACTTCCCGTATACTTATTGTATACCATACATACTTCCCATTTATAAAATGAGAAGTCAGTTTAATTTGTGTTTTAGAACACTTATTGTATATCTGGGGAGCATTTTAAACAACCCATGTTGGACCTGAAAAGTTATTTTACACATTTCATGTTGGACCTGAGAAGTTTAATTAACTACCTGCCTAAACATATTTGTCGTATTTTCCAAACACTTCTCATATTGGGCCTGAGAAGTCTTTAATGCATCTCATTTTGGACCTGAGAAGTCTTTAAAGTATTTCATATTGGACCTAAGAAGTATTTTTAACTCTCATTCTTACAAACTTTAATCGTCTTATTTAGAGTTTGGCGTGGTAATATCTATGAGCTATTAACCGATTTGAGTTTATTTTATGACTTAAGTAATTAATATGCAACTTTTTTAAATTTTTTCTAAAATATTTTGAAAACGTGATAAATGTTTTGAAATCTTTTCAATATATACTACCACTTTTAAACGTTTGAAGATGTTTTATACTTTTTGTTTTCTTTACATGCCCCTAGCAATTAATATGAATCCCAACCCTATCTCACGGACATTGTCTGCCACTTCGTTACCTAGACAAAATAAATGTGCTCCATCCACCAATTGTGTTAGTAACAAAATAAGTGTAAAGTTTTTAAATATGAGAAGAATGTATGAACATGCTGGCCAAACATCCATGTTGGACGGGGACACGTCGGATGAAATTTTACGAGACTTCTAAGGTTGAGAATGAGAAGTGGTCAAAGATCTCAAGTTAAAAATGAGAAGTACAAAACAACGGTAGTTTTATATATAGTTTGAAAACAACGGTACATTCCTAAATAGTTTAAAAAACGTCAGTTTCATAAAAAACTCGCAACAGGACCCTATATTTTTTTTTTGAGAAATAGGAAGAAATATATTAAATCCAAAACCACCGGCCAAATACCGGGTACAACAAAAACCACCGGCCACAAACAAACGGCCGCAAAACAACCAAAAAACAAAAACCGGCCAAAAAAACAACCGGCCAACAACAAAACCAAAAAACCAAAAAGAAAAATACAGGAATAAAGGAAAACGCCGTCGCCGTCGCCGTCGCCGGAGCTGTCACCCATCCGATGCCGCCGCCGTCGTCGTCAGGAGCCCGGGTCTGAGAACCCCAGATCCGGCTCCCCTGGGTCCAAAAATCGGGGTGCGGTCACCCACACCGGGCCGGAGAGGAACGGATCCGGCATGGGGAGTCTCCGGTCACCCTAACAGGCGTTCAGAGGAGGAGAGGAGGAGGAGGACGAAGGTGGAAGGAGGTGGAGGGGGAGGGGGAAGGGAGGCGGCCATGGGCGGCAACCATGGAAGGGAAGCTTCACCCTCTCCTCACTTTCTCACTCTAAACTCTCTCTCGCCTGTAAAGACCTGCATTTTATTTTTATTTTTATCGTGCTTGTGTAATATGACGTGTTGTATTTTATTCTAAATATATAATGCGGTAGAAATTTCTACATCATGACATTCGGAATATTATGTTAGTCTCAGGGTGAATTTTTAGTATATTTCCAAGAACGAAACCCGGGCAGCGCAATCGAATGTGACTCGATTTTTACACTGCCATTAGAAATAATGTCTCTTCTCCGGACCCAGGGCCTCACACCCCAGACAACTCAATCCCATTGATTGAGTGTCTAACCCAATTATTCTTCTTTTCTCTTTTCCGTTTTCTCCTCCATAATGTTTCTTTTCTTCTCTCTTTTCCTTCTCTTTTCCTTTCCACCAGCAATTTGTCCCCCCTTTTGTCTTCTTTCTTTTCCTTATAATCAGAGCAATGCTCTCCCTCTCTCAGATTACGCCTCTCCCTCCCTTCCTCTGATAATTATCCCCTCCTTCTCTCCCTCTCAAGTATCTACGTGCTCTTTCATCTCAAGATCGACCCTCTCGGGTCACACGTTAGTAACGCCCTTTTCAGCCTAGGGTAATTGACGGGTTCCAGACATTCCCAACGGTGCGGATCGTTCATCCACGCGCTTAATCTGCAGGAATTAAGGTAGGATTTCGGTAAACTTGCTTTAACCTTTTGTATGATGATTTTTGTAAAATCTTGACCCGATCCGTGATTTAGGGAGTAAGGGTTGTAGGTAACATTATATTAAGTTGATTGTATGGACCGATCAGTTTACGGATCGATAGAATGTGAGAAAAACGTCTCTCGACACCAAAAACGAGTGTACACGGACTGGCTTCAGGAAACACACTGCCGGATACTGTTCGCGCGTTTTCCGGCCACGTAGAAGCAAAATTAGGAAAAGTGCAAAACTACAAAGTTGTAGCTCTTCAAATTCCCTACGTTTTGATATATAATTCGACTTAAACGGAGTTCGGTGTAAAAAGTTATGACTGAAACACTAAGGCTGTCCGAATCACTGTTTCAACAACTTCCCTCTATTCGGGCAGAAACTTTGGAAACCCGTAGAATACGATTAAACTGTAGGATTACAATGAAACTTGGTAGAAAGACAGTTTGACGTCTTAGCTACGTAGTGACACGTGAACGGACCAAATCCAACGGTTAGATCTTCGGGAATTGGAATTTTAGTAAACTGTGGCAGATTTGACACGTTCTGTTCGTACGCACTTTTACCCAGCTTAGGAGCAGATTCGGCCTTAGGTATAAACACAGGAATTGTTCCTAAGATAGAGAACTATTACTCTGTCAAATTTCATAATTTTTGGAGAAGTACTGGTATGTTATTTCGTTATAAATGTAACTGACTGTTTTTGACAGTTTTAGTACTTACATGTTTTACGGCTTGATGAGTATCTTGTTGATTGTTGAATTCCATTGTTGGTGGTTATGGTTTCTTACTTCTTGATTGGAATAATGGTTGGAAAGATGAGATTGGGATTGTGGTGACGAACTGGTCTTGAGCCGTGTTATGTCTTGAGCCGTGTTATGTCTTGAGCCGTGCCTTGTCTTGAGCCGTGCTGTGTCTTGAGCCGTGCCATGTCTTGAGCCGTGTTATGTCTTGAGCCGTGTCCAAAGTGGCGTACGGGAACATAATGTATGGGAACATAGGTGTATGGGAACACGGTGTATGGGAACAATGGTGTATGGGAACATAACGAACGGGAACCAAGGATAGGGATGTCTTGAGCCGTGCCTTGTCTTGAGCCGTGCTGTGTCTTGAGCCGTGCCATGTCTTGAGCCGTGTTATGTCTTGAGCCGTGTCCAAAGTGGCGTACGGGAACATAACGTATGGGAACATAGGTGTATGGGAACACAGTGTATGGGAACAATGGTGTATGGGAACATCGTAGAATCGACCATGTTAATGAACACAGTGTATGGGAACATGGTGAACGGGAACATCATATGATTGACTACGCTGATAAAACTTGTGTGTAAAATAAGAGGGTTCTGTTGGTTAATTTTATATGTGGTTATTTGATTATGGAAATTATTCATACATTGGGGTAAGGGTAGTTTTACGTTGTTCTACTGAGTGTCACCACTCACGGTACTACGTTACCATGGTATTTGACGCCAGGTACAGGCAACAATATGGAGTATTCAGAAGATAATCCTGTAGCTGTTGAAGAAAATGCTGAGTTGACTGAGCCTTGGCTAAACCAGTAGTTTAGTTGTTGGCTCTGTGCTTTTTAAGTATTTGCTCTGTGCTTTTAGTATTTTATTGAGGTCTCAAGTTTGTAATAAAGACATATTTTATTCTAGTATTTCATGCTTAAGCGTTTGTAATAAATCACTTCAACTTTATTCGGTATTGTAATATTTAAACAATATTTGTGATATATGGATTGTATTTCTTTTATTTAATTTTTCAAAAAAAAAAAAAAAAAAATACCGCTCAAAAATCTTCAAAATCCTTTAATTAACAAACCGAATTTTCGGGGCGTTACAGTTGGTATCAGAGCTTAGGTTTAAGATTTCTCGTGTCCGTGGGTATTGGGTAATAGAAGGTTTCGTGGGCTAAACTTGGGTAGATAATGTTATATTATGTGCTATAAAAAAAATAATAATAATAAATAAATATATAATAATAATTTTTTTTTCTTCGATTATTAGGGATTGGACGTTCATGTAATACTGCATTTATAATAGCATGGTATCTAAGTATTACTTGAGTTGATTACCTTGATTAAATATTTTATTTTACTATGTCACAATAGGGTAGGGTAGTTTCTGACATTAATTTATCGTCTCGTTAGATGGCTGCTAGAGCTGCTGCCGCTGTTCGTCGCAATGGCAACAACCACGATTATGGGAATGGTAATAATCCACCACCACCTCCAAACCGTATGCTACTCTTTTCCGAGTTCAGGAAGCAGCGCCCACCAGTTTTTCGTGGGGAACCAAACCCCAAAATTGCTCATGGGTGGCTAAGACAGACCAAGAAGATGCTAGAGGCAATGGGTGTTCAGCGAGACGCAGATAAAATAGCTCTGGCAACAAACCAACTTGAGGATGAAGCTGATCACTGGTGGGACTCCATGAAGACGACAGTGCAACCAAACACAATGACATGGGAAGAATTTGAGAGAGTTTTCAATGGGAAATATTTTCCAGCTCCAGTTAAGCAGGAGTTGATTCAAGAGTTTTCGAAGTTAACTCAAGGGACCATGACTGTTACGCAGTATGTGACACGATTCGAAGAGCTTTCCCGCCATGCCACATCACTTATACCAGATGATGAGGCAAAGGCTAGAAAGTTTGAGTGGGGCTTGGACCCAGATATAAGGGTAAATGTGATCGGTTTTGAGTACCAAACTTTTGCTCAAGTTGTGAACGCAGCCTTGATCCACGAGAGAGCATTGCTAGACTCTCGCAAAATTTTGAATCAGCGGAGGGCACCACAATCGCAGGGAGGACCTGTGCGCAACAACATCAACAACAGGAACTACGCAGCTCAGAAACCTTACTCTTTCAGGCCTCAAAACCAGGCTAGGGGATATCAAGGCCAAAACCAAAACTATGACAGGAGGTGTTACAATTGTGGTCAGGAGGGTCATCTGCAAACATCATGTCCCCAAGCAACTGGAATGGGATACCGTAATCAGTCAGGCTATCCGCAGCAAGGTCAGAGTAGTGGTCAACAGCAACAACAGCGTGCACAACTGCCGCCACAACAGAAATTCACTGGGAACCAATACCAAGGGAAGAATCAGCAACCACCACGTCCACCAGTGCGGAATCCAGGCAATGCTCGAGGTCCGAATCACAACCAGCCAGCAGTTGGTGGTCGCATATTTGCACTTCAGGAGGAGGGAGGGTATGATCCCTCGGTGATCCAAGGTACCGTTATTTTATTTAACTCCTGGGTACGGGCTTTGTTTGACACTGGCGCATCGCATTCATTTATTTCTACTGATTGTGTATCATCGTTGGGGTTAGAAACTGAACGTTTAGAACGACCTTTTGGTGTAGCTTCACCTTTAGGTGGTCTTGTGTCAGTAGTATTAGTTTGCAGATCATGTGATTTGGAGATATCAGGTACGAGGCTAACTTGTGATCTCCGAGTTATCGAGATGATTGACTTTGACGTAATTTTGGGCATGGATTGGCTATCTGCTCATCGTGTGGTGATCAACTGTAGTAAGAAGGAAGTAACCTCTTACTATCCTGAAGGAACTTACTTTAAGTTCAAAGGGAATAAGCAAGACCCTCTGTCGAATCATCGGCGGTCAATATGGCATAACCACTTATCTGGATGGCTAGCAAGTCTTATGCTTGAAGAAGGTGATCGCCTGGAATTGGGATTACCTCATGTGGTATGTGAGTACGCTGATGTATTTCCAGATGATTTGCCGGAGCTACCTCCTCATCGTGAACTTGACTTTACAATTGAGTTGCAGCCAGGGACTAGTCCGATTTCTATGGCCCCACATCGAATGGCCCCGGCTGAACTTCGTGAGTTGAAGACTCAGTTGCAGGACTTACAAGACAAGGGATTTATTCGGCCCAGCACTTCGCCGTGGGGAGCACCTGTTTTATTTGTCAAGAAGAAGGATGGGACTATGCGTTTGTGTATTGACTACAGACAGCTCAACAAGGTGACAATCAAGAACCGCTATCCACTCCCGAGAATCGATGATCTTTTTGATCAGCTACGTGGATCTCGGTGTTTTTCAAAGACTGACTTGCGGTCAGGGTACCATCAGCTCCGTATCAGGGATGATGATATACCAAAGACTGCATTTCGAACTCGATATGGACATTTTGAGTTTGTTGTGATGCCTTTTGGTTTGACCAACGCACCTGCTGTTTTCATGTGCCTGATGAACAAGATCTTCCAGCCATACTTGGACCAGTTTGTAGTTGTGTTCATCGACGACATCCTTATCTATTCATCATCCGAGGAGGAACACGAGAAACACCTGCGTATCGCACTGCAAGTTCTGAGAGATAATCAGCTGTATGGCAAGGCTAGTAAATGTGAATTCTGGTTGAAAGAAGTTAAGTTCCTTGGGCATGTTGTGTCCGAACAGGGAATTGCAGTGGATTCTAGCAAGGTAGATGCAGTCTTGGATTGGAAACAGCCAAGATCGGTGTTTGAGATCCGCAGTTTCCTTGGTCTAGCTGGTTACTATCGGAGGTTCATACAAGACTTTGCGAAATTGGGACGACCAATGACCCGGTTGACGCAAAAGGGAGTTAAGTTTGAATGGGATGAAGCGTGTGAGCTTTCCTTTCAAGAATTAAAGAAGAGGTTGACCACTGCGCCAATTTTGATCATCCCAGAAAGAGATGTGGGATTTACGGTGTACTGTGATGCATCTAAGGAAGGATTGGGGGCTGTGCTAATGCAAAATGAGAAGGTTGTCGCTTATGCCTCTAGACAATTGAAGCCACATGAGAAGAACTACCCGACCCATGACTTGGAGTTGGCCGCAGTTGTCTTCGCATTGAAGTCATGGCGCTATTATCTGTATGGGGAGAACTTCGAGGTTTTCACCGATCATAAGAGCTTGAAGTATCTGTTTACTCAGAAAGATTTGAATATGAGACAGAGAAGATGGGTAGAATACCTTGAGGACTATCATTTTACCTTGTTCTATCATCCGGGGAAAGCCAATGTCGTAGCTGATGCACTCAGTCGGAAACCGAGAGAATTGGTAGCCGCTCTAGCTATAAGAGAATGGGAAATGATGGGTGCTATTAATGAATTTCATCTTCAGCCGACGTCTGCCAGTGAGGGAGCTTCACTTTTTGCATTGGTTGCTACACCGACTCTACACCGGGAGATATTGAAGGTGCAAGGAATTGACCAAGAGGTCGATTTCTTCAAATACCGTCTAGCTACAGGAACAGCACCAGTAGGGTGGGCATTACACGCTGACGGAAGCCTGAGGTTTTTAGGAAGAGTTTTCGTGCCAGATCTTGGTACTCTTCGGGAATCTGTACTGAAGGAGTTCCATAAATCGAGTTTTGCTGTTCATCCGGGGAGCAACAAGATGTACCAGGACCTTAAGAGACAGTACTGGTGGAGCGGGATGAAGGCTGACGTCGCCAGATTTGTGGCAACTTGTCTTACATGCCAACAAGTTAAGGCTGAGCACCAACGACCAGGAGGATCCCTTCAGCCTTTACCGATACCAGGTTGGAAATGGGAACATGTTACCATGGACTTCGTAACAGGGCTTCCCACGACTATCAAAAGAAACGACGCCATCTGGGTTATTGTAGACCGCTTGACGAAGAGTGCTCACTTCCTTCCAGTTCAAGTATCGGATACGATGGAGTCTTACAGTTACCTCTATATCAATGAGATTGTTCGTCTACACGGGGTTCCGGTGTCGATTGTGTCAGACCGAGATCCTCGTTTTACTTCTCAGTTTTGGCAGAGTTTGCAGACAACTCTAGGTACAAACCTTTGCTTCAGTACCGCTTTTCATCCACAGACCGATGGACAATCCGAGCGGACGATTCAGACATTGGAGGATATGCTCAGAGCTTGTGTGTTAGATCTTAAGGGGAGCTGAGAACGCCACCTGCCATTAGTGGAGTTTGCTTATAACAACAGCTTTCAAGCAAGTATTGGAATGGCACCTTATGAAGCACTATATGGAAGACCTTGTCGATCTCCAACATGTTGGACAGATGTCGGAGAGACCAGCTTGTTAGGACCAGAGCTTGTGCGAGAGACGACAGAAAAGGTGCAACTGATCAAACAGCGACTGATCACTGCACAGAGTCGGCAGAAGAGCTACGCCGATAAGAGGACCAGACCGCTGACTTTCAAGGTCGGTGATCACGTTTTCCTAAAAATTCAACCTCGCAGGGGGATTATTAGATTCGGGAAAAAGGGGAAGTTATCGCCGCGATATATTGGACCATTTGACATTTTGGAGCGGGTTGGGGAAGTTGCTTACCGACTAGGCCTACCACCGCAGATATCGCGGGTCCACAATGTTTTTCACGTATCAATGTTGAGGAAGTATATGGCGCATCCTGATCATATTCTCGATTGGAAGGAGGTTACACTAGATGATGGTGCGACTTACGAAGAACAAGCCGTCAGAATTTTGGACAAACGGGATAAGGTTCTTCGGGGAAAGACTATCCGCCTTGTTAGAGTTTTATGGCGCCATCAAAATTTGGAAGAGTCAACATGGGAACGCGAGGACACCATGCGAGCAAATCATCCTCACCTATTTGTTGACCAAGGTATCGCGTAAATTTCGAGGACGAAATTTTTGTTTAAGGGGGGTAGGATGTAAAGACCTGCATTTTATTTTTATTTTTATCGTGCTTGTGTAATATGACGTGTTGTATTTTATTCTAAATATATAATGCGGTAGAAATTTCTACATCATGACATTCGGAATATTATGTTAGTCTCAGGGTGAATTTTTAGTATATTTCCAAGAACGAAACCCGGGCAGCGCAATCGAATGTGACTCGATTTTTACACTGCCATTAGAAATAATGTCTCTTCTCCGGACCCAGGGCCTCACACCCCAGACAACTCAATCCCATTGATTGAGTGTCTAACCCAATTATTCTTCTTTTCTCTTTTCCGTTTTCTCCTCCATAATGTTTCTTTTCTTCTCTCTTTTCCTTCTCTTTTCCTTTCCACCAGCAATTTGTCCCCCCTTTTGTCTTCTTTCTTTTCCTTATAATCAGAGCAATGCTCTCCCTCTCTCAGATTACGCCTCTCCCTCCCTTCCTCTGATAATTATCCCCTCCTTCTCTCCCTCTCAAGTATCTACGTGCTCTTTCATCTCAAGATCGACCCTCTCGGGTCACACGTTAGTAACGCCCTTTTCAGCCTAGGGTAATTGACGGGTTCCAGACATTCCCAACGGTGCGGATCGTTCATCCACGCGCTTAATCTGCAGGAATTAAGGTAGGATTTCGGTAAACTTGCTTTAACCTTTTGTATGATGATTTTTGTAAAATCTTGACCCGATCCGTGATTTAGGGAGTAAGGGTTGTAGGTAACATTATATTAAGTTGATTGTATGGACCGATCAGTTTACGGATCGATAGAATGTGAGAAAAACGTCTCTCGACACCAAAAACGAGTGTACACGGACTGGCTTCAGGAAACACACTGCCGGATACTGTTCGCGCGTTTTCCGGCCACGTAGAAGCAAAATTAGGAAAAGTGCAAAACTACAAAGTTGTAGCTCTTCAAATTCCCTACGTTTTGATATATAATTCGACTTAAACGGAGTTCGGTGTAAAAAGTTATGACTGAAACACTAAGGCTGTCCGAATCACTGTTTCAACAACTTCCCTCTATTCGGGCAGAAACTTTGGAAACCCGTAGAATACGATTAAACTGTAGGATTACAATGAAACTTGGTAGAAAGACAGTTTGACGTCTTAGCTACGTAGTGACACGTGAACGGACCAAATCCAACGGTTAGATCTTCGGGAATTGGAATTTTAGTAAACTGTGGCAGATTTGACACGTTCTGTTCGTACGCACTTTTACCCAGCTTAGGAGCAGATTCGGCCTTAGGTATAAACACAGGAATTGTTCCTAAGATAGAGAACTATTACTCTGTCAAATTTCATAATTTTTGGAGAAGTACTGGTATGTTATTTCGTTATAAATGTAACTGACTGTTTTTGACAGTTTTAGTACTTACATGTTTTACGGCTTGATGAGTATCTTGTTGATTGTTGAATTCCATTGTTGGTGGTTATGGTTTCTTACTTCTTGATTGGAATAATGGTTGGAAAGATGAGATTGGGATTGTGGTGACGAACTGGTCTTGAGCCGTGTTATGTCTTGAGCCGTGTTATGTCTTGAGCCGTGCCTTGTCTTGAGCCGTGCTGTGTCTTGAGCCGTGCCATGTCTTGAGCCGTGTTATGTCTTGAGCCGTGTCCAAAGTGGCGTACGGGAACATAATGTATGGGAACATAGGTGTATGGGAACACGGTGTATGGGAACAATGGTGTATGGGAACATAACGAACGGGAACCAAGGATAGGGATGTCTTGAGCCGTGCCTTGTCTTGAGCCGTGCTGTGTCTTGAGCCGTGCCATGTCTTGAGCCGTGTTATGTCTTGAGCCGTGTCCAAAGTGGCGTACGGGAACATAACGTATGGGAACATAGGTGTATGGGAACACAGTGTATGGGAACAATGGTGTATGGGAACATCGTAGAATCGACCATGTTAATGAACACAGTGTATGGGAACATGGTGAACGGGAACATCATATGATTGACTACGCTGATAAAACTTGTGTGTAAAATAAGAGGGTTCTGTTGGTTAATTTTATATGTGGTTATTTGATTATGGAAATTATTCATACATTGGGGTAAGGGTAGTTTTACGTTGTTCTACTGAGTGTCACCACTCACGGTACTACGTTACCATGGTATTTGACGCCAGGTACAGGCAACAATATGGAGTATTCAGAAGATAATCCTGTAGCTGTTGAAGAAAATGCTGAGTTGACTGAGCCTTGGCTAAACCAGTAGTTTAGTTGTTGGCTCTGTGCTTTTTAAGTATTTGCTCTGTGCTTTTAGTATTTTATTGAGGTCTCAAGTTTGTAATAAAGACATATTTTATTCTAGTATTTCATGCTTAAGCGTTTGTAATAAATCACTTCAACTTTATTCGGTATTGTAATATTTAAACAATATTTGTGATATATGGATTGTATTTCTTTTATTTAATTTTTCAAAAAAAAAAAAATAAAAATACCGCTCAAAAATCTTCAAAATCCTTTAATTAACAAACCGAATTTTCGGGGCGTTACACGCCTGTTCTCAGCTTCAAAGTTCACTGATTTAGGACCCTAGTTTGATTTAGAGAAATGTAGGTTGTTATATAAAGGCGCCATGCCCGAGCTTGTAGTCTAGGTAATAGGCAAGACTCGTGGGATCACGACTCTGTTCAGTCAATGTTTAGGCTCTGTTTGCTTCAATGAATATTAGTACTCCCTTCGTCATGCACGTTTACTTGATCTACTGGTTAGGCTGAATTTCTTAAACGATTTATCTTTGATAAAATCAAGATTTGATGAAATCACCCTTGATTTTATCAAATGAGGAAGAGGTTTAATAAAATCTTAGCTTTTTTGCATTCAAGAAAGCTGAGATTTTGTCAAATCTCATCCTCATTTGATTTTATCAAATCTTTATAAAAAGTTTAATTAGTGCATGTGTCTCTTTAAAAAGTTTGATTAAATGTTCCAAAAGAAAAACTTTTTTGTACGGATTGAGGCCTTGTTCCACTAACTTTAGTTGTTTTGGTTTTTTGGTTTTTTTTGGATCTTTAGTTTTGCGAAAAAACTAACTTGTTCCACTAACTAGTTTTTTTTTACTTTTTCGTTTTTAGTTTTGCAAAAAAACTAACGTGCTCCACTAACTAGTTTTTTGGATCTTTAGTTTTGCAAAAAAAAATAAATTAACTTGTTCCACTAACTAGTTTTTTGATTTTTTGGTTTTTTTTAGGTTAGTGGAATTAAGTGGTTTTTTTGTTATTTTTTGTGGGGTTTTTGTTAGCGGAATGGAGTAGTTTTTGAGTTAAAAATAAACTGTTTTTTTTTTTAGCGGAACACCCCCCGAGTTTGGAGAAAGACTAGTAATTGTTGCAAAAATTAGAAGTGCCAAACAGCGCCTTTTGCCTTGTTTACTGGGGTGAGAAGTCTTAGCTGAATCAGTGAATCTCAAGTCTTGCTCACACGACTTTCTAGTTCACAATGCTTGAATGCAGGCGAGAATGTTCCTTAAATGACTGCCAGCCTGTCAATGCTTGAATGCAGGCGAGAATATTGTGTAAATTCAATGTTTCTCTTCGGGGAAAGAAATTCAAAATTTCTCTTGAAGCTTGTTTTTTTATCCTACTGCAAACGAAGAACATATTTGCATAAATGTGATAGTTTAACCATAAAATTCAATTAGAGGGGATACAAATTATTTTTTACCTAGTCACTAACAGTATAAAAAAAATTACATATAACTTTTTGCCCAGATCTTTGGCTTTATCAGTGAGCGTAGCTTGTTTCGTATAATCTAAATTGCTTTGAAAGTTAACACTGATTTTTTTTGTGACCCAATATTCACATCCATATGGCAAAAAAATTATCAAAATTGCATATGGAAGTAATTTAATTTTCCAACAAAATTCTTGTCCTAAAGTCTTCACGAACAACCGAAAGAGTTAAAAGAACAAAATTCTAGCAACACTGATTGCCGATGTTAGAAGTATAATATGTATGGCCAATGCCGATAAAAAAAAACACAAAAGTATAGAATGTATGCGTTATTTATAATATACAATAATTGTATGGCCAAAAAATATTAGACTGCAATTGTTTCTTGGACGGTCCAGATTTAGGGGGAGTTAAAATACCCAAAACAGCTTCGGCACCCCTCAAATCTGGACCGTCCAAACATTGGACGATCCCAATCGGCTCGGCAGGGCTTGTAGAGCCTTGCGGTCAATAGGGTCCCCAAATTCGGACAATGATATTTAGACCTGCTTTTTATGATAGGATGTTCCATCTTTAGTTATGATACTTTATGGCATGCAATCTTCTTTAAATTTGAATAAACATTCAGTTTTACCATCTGTTTTTATTGTTTTTGCAGGAGAAATCTCGTTGATTAGGTAAATTTGAAGCTGATAAGAGCATCTATTGAGGTAAATATGATGAAATCTGTTTTTCTTTTTGTTTTATTTCTTAATATTGGTATGAGATTTCCTCTTGTTCTTTGAGTTTGTTAATATATTCATTACCTTTACTTTTTGAAATCTGATGCATGTTTGGTTAATTAGGCTTCACTATGTTTCATTAGTTTCACTTGATTACATGTTTATGTGTTGGATGATCGAGTATAATTTAACAATTTTCGAACACAAAATGATTGTCGACGATATAGATTTATGATGATTAGTGAAGTTTCACTAGTTTCCACAAATTGATTTGAGCGATTGAGTTTGTTTGTTTTGTTATGTTTTTACTTTTTTTAAAAAAAAATTTACAGTTAAATTTCAATATGGCCAGTTGCTAGATGACCATTTTTTTGAATTTTTTTAACACTAAATTAGAACATTTTAAGTATTAGTGAAATTTCACTAGTTTTGAAGAGCCAAAGACAGGAGTTTACAGGGTGGGGTCATCAGGAGAGCTGGTGGCATTTTTGAATTCTTAATACTAAAAAAGAACTTTTAAATATTGGTGGTGAAATTCACTAATTTTTTGGGTCGCCAAAAGTAGTATGCTAGTGGTGGGATGGTGGTCGGCATGGAGATGGTAGATGGTTGATTTTGGTTATTAGTAAACATTCACTAGTTTTGCAGAAGTGTATTTTAGTAATTATGGAACAACCTTGTCCTTATGTTTGATCGTAAAACGTGCATATCCATCAGCTCAAAAAATGAAAATATAAAGGATTTGTTAATTTCAAAATAAAAAATTGACTGATTTAATTTAGAACTTTGTACTAAAAGTTTGGCCAATGTAATCTTGGCGACATCCTGTGGTGCCCATGTCAAGTGTCGTGTGATAAGAGACATAATTGTTAGAATAAAAAAGGGGGGATTACGTAGTATGTCCCCCCTTTTCCCAACATGCTATGATGCCGCGGGATGGTAAGAGTGGGTCGAGTCCGTATTGCCACAGAACAACAATCACGTCCTGATCTGATCTAAATTATCAAAGAAACCATTAAGGCCTCGTTTGGGTAAAAAACTTAATCCAGATTATTGGTTTTTTGGGGTACAAAAAACCAGAGTACTTTGGGTAATAATCTTAATCCAAAAAACCAGAGTGCTTTGGGTAATAATCCAATAATCCAATAATCCAGATTATTCGTTTGTCCTTATTCAAATTTTTTTTGCATTCGTTAGTTTTGCATTAAGATTTTGTGGTTTCTGGATTCCTCTCGACGAGACGAATCTAACAAGTATAAAATTATGGTCAGAACTCAAATTTTTTTGAATAAGGACAAACGAATAATCCAATAATCCATAATCTGGATTATTAGCCAAATGAGGGAATAATTTGGATTAAGTTTAAGAAAAAATCAAACCGATTTTTTGGATTATTTGACAAAAAACCAAAAAACCAAAAAACCGGATTAAGATTTTTACCCAAACAAGGCCAAATTCGAAATGAACATACTTTCTAAAATATG